>PITA01020511.1:0-34717 GCA_004023965.1 Spilogale gracilis | reverse complement strand
TATGCACACTATAAGTTTCTAAATATCAAAAACAAGCATTTTCTCCTCAAACTGATCACTTTGAGAAACTGTGTGCTTATTCCCATAGCTTCTCTGGAATTCTATTATTAATATTTCCTTGAAGGACTGCTACTGCTTTGAGTTAAAACATGAACCAACAGTAATATTTCGTAGCCAAAATCCTCATATATATATATATTTTTTTTTTCGTACCTCTGTCCTTGGTTGTCTTGAAATGGTTTGATTGCTTCTTTTCAAAACAATAACAACTATAAATTCTAGTAACAACTCTAAATTCACCTTTAAAGAGCAGTGCCTGGTGGTTCAGTGGTTAAGCCTCTGACTGTTGGTTTCAGCTCAGATCATGATCTCAGGGTCCTGGGACACCAGGGCCTCCAGGCTCAGTGGAGCAACTGCTTGAGATTCTCTTCTTTTCCTTCTGCCCCTCCCCCACTCACATGCGCACAAGCGCGCTCTTTCTTAAATAAGTAGGTAAATAAATAAATAAATAAATCTTAAAAAGAAAAATATACCTTTAAAGAAAAAAAAATAGACCCTTGAGCTAAATCTAAGTTTGTAACTGCTTTTGTATATTAAATATAATTGGAACACAGCCATGGCATTCATTGACATATTATCCTTTTCTGCACTACAGTGGCAGAGGGGAGTAGCCCCGGAAGGGACCAATGGCCTGCAAAACCAAAGGTATTTCTTATCTGGTCTTTAATAGGAAAAGTTTGCTGACATCTTCTTTAAGAATTAAGATTTGAGGAGCGCCTGGGTGGCTCAGTTGGTGAACCGACCGCCTTTGGCTCAGGTCATGGTCCGGAGACCCGGGATGGAGCCCACATTGGGCTCCCTGCTCGGCAGGAAGCCTGCTTCTCCCTCTCTCACTCCCCCTACTTGTGTTCCCTCTCTGGCTGTGTCAAATAAATAAAAAAATCTTAAAAAAAAAAAAAGAATTAAGATTTGATACCACCAAGGAGATCCCAAAGAAAATGACAAATTACCAAAACCATTCAAGGAACAGATGTTAGGCAATTGTTGCATCCTTAGAACCCATAAGTAGACTACTCAGAATTTTTACCTTGGAATGGACAGTGTTTATTTGGAATCATGAATTTTCATATATTTGTATTTGTATTCACTAACCAGCAGACCTAAGAATATTAAATCAAATATTAATATAATCTGTGAAAGGTAGAGAATTTTGTATAGAAGGCTGGTTCAGCACTTTTCTTAAGAATTATTTATTTAGGGGCACCTGGGTGGCTGAGTCGTTAAGTGTCTGCCTTGGGCTCAGGTCATGATCCTGGAGACCTGGAGTCCCAGGATCAAGCCCTGCAATCAGGCTCCGTGCTCAGCGGGAAGACTACTTCTCCCTCTCTCATTCCCCCTGCTTGTGTTCCCTCTCTAGGTATGTTTTTCTCTGTCAAGTGAATAAATAAAATCTTTAAAAAGAGAGAATTATTTATTTAATTGAATAATCTACTCATAGGCTAATACATAACATTTCATATGTCAGTTTTCTCCTATGCATTAAAGGACAATGATATTTTCTATGCCTATAAACACACAGCTAAATGAATGTACAATGCTTAAAACAAATCATGGTACACAGTAACAACCCATTAAGAGCTAACATTATTATTATTATTATAGTAATAGTACTATATTTCAAGAACTCTACTGTATGGTAGGAATATGCATGCACTTTCTTTTCTTTACAATATTATTTTCTAATTTATCCTATTTTAATGGCTACATAATTATTTGATCACTACTATCAACATCACAACAGAGATTATTAAACAAAAAAATTTGTGGAGTTAGAGCGTTTTGCAGTTAGGAAGTTGAGGGTGACATAACATAAGTCTGAGGCACTTGATAAAACAGTTAACATGGGTAAAGTGTATTTATCCCAGCCCTTCCCTCCACTGTGGATACTGATACTGGGCATTGTCTGTTTCCTATGTGAACTACTCCTAGTATATCCAGTATGAAGTCAATGGAAATTTAGGTATCATTCTGGCTGGAGTGGTTGATCAGATTGACTTGACACAACTATGAGTTCAAGTTTATTTCTATTACTGCCAGTATTAATATTGTGCTCCTGGCAAGAGGATATTAATGATTGCTCTCTGTGGTAAGAAAATTTCATGTTGTCATGTTACTGCGAATTTGGCCATTGCCTTTAAGCCTATTATGAAAACCACAGGGCATTCATTTGATAAACATAGCTAAGCCAATATGTTCAGAAAGCTTTTGTGAAATCAAACATCTATCATTTTCCAGTTTGTTTCAAGCATTTATGTGCAGTACAAGTATCCCCCACTTTTGGAAAGTTCACATTACTCCACTTCATTTTCATGGAAGACCTACATTAGTACCTGTTTTTGCTGATCAAAATAAATTTAAAGAGGGTTTTATAGCCAGAGTTCAGATTTCCCACATCATTAAGATCAGTCCAATAGACCTGTCATATTTGAACATGGCCCTTCCACCTCTTTCTTCTCTTTTCGTTTCTTTATCTCATTTCTTCCTCTTCTCTGGGGCGGTTGCCAGTGCCTAAATATGAGTCACAGTTCTGCCATGGGCTAATGATTTAATTTCTAAGTGCCTTGCTTCCCTCAACTTGGAGGGTTCAGAATGATAGTGAACCCCTCATAGCCTTATAGGGAAGAATAAATGAACCTAGAAATGTCAGTTGTTAGCACAGAGCATGGCACATGGTAAGTGCTCAATAATTGTGAGCTATTACTACTATAGCCCTGAAAGGAAAGTATGTGAATGAAATGCTCCCTCTTTCCTTACCTAAAATGAGTCACAGAATATTTACCTAAAGAACATAAAGTTCAGGTGCCTGGGTGGCTCAGTGGGTTAAAGCCTCTGCTTTTGGCTCAGGTCATGATCTCAGGGTCCTGGGATCAAGGCCCACGTGGGGCTCTCTGCTCAGCAGGGAGTCTGCTTCCTCCTCTCTCTCTGCCTGCCTCTCTGCTTACTTGTGATCTCTCTCTCTGTCAAATAAATAAATAAAATCTTAAAAAAAAAAAAAAAAGAACATAAAGTTCAGGGAGGTAACTCTTCAGAAATGATCCTAAAATAAGAAAGGAGCTGGGAGAGGTGGAAGAGAAAGGAGATGGCATGTGATGCCTGCTTCTTCTCTGTCCCCACCTACTCCTCCTTCCCCTCCCCAATTCAAAGCCCTTACATTTCATCACTGCTGAAAGATGAGTATTTCTATTTACCTTGATGTAAGAAAAGTGAAGATTGTCTCTGAAATTGCAGAAGAAATGGGGTCAGGAAGATTGAATCTCTGAAAGGCAGCCTTATCAAGGACATCAGCCCCCAAGATGAGTGGCCTCACGAGGGGTTTCTCTGTGGGTTCTCACCTGGCTGGCTTCTCAGGAATAGCATAGGACCTATTTGCTGCCTTGCTGGTGCCAGCAGGACCCAGCCCTGATCTACATAGGATGGAAAAGGAGTCAACTCAATATAGATTTTGCGGTAATTTATTATTTTTAATAAGGAATATGGACAGATAGGGTGGGAATCTCTTCTCTATGCTCTCAAATTCTCTCTTTTCTAACAAACACCAGATTGTTTTTTCGGCCTCATGCCTTTTGTTTTTCTCTTACCAACCAGGTCACAAACTTTTTGTTGTTGTTGTTATCCTTAAATATCTTATTTTCTTATAAATAAGAGTTTTTATTCAAATTCACAATGGAAAAAAAATTTTTTTATGGTCAACTTTACAACTCCTTTGCCATTATTTATTTTTTTCAAATAAGATTTAACACATAAACAAAACTATAAAACTAACAAACTCAAAACTTTTTTCAGGTCACTTCTATTTTCTACCTATTCATCATTTCTCACAGACCTGGATCTTCTAAAGTAAGGGACTTGATTCTGATTTGGGGTACAGATGGCTGTGGAAAATTTTAATGATGTTCTTTTTATTCCCCACCTTTACTAAAAATTTGCATACACTCCTTTGAAAAGTCACTTTCTGTGGCCTAGTGTGTGTTTTCTTTATTTACACATTTGAGAGAAATTTCCTGCAAATCTTCTATTTTCTGTGGACTTCTCAGATATAAAAGATTCCAAAAGCATCATTAAAATAGGTAAGGTAAGGTAAGGACATAAGAAAACATTGAAACAAGAAATGTTTGCCCCTAACGCAGGTGCTGAGTTATTCTAGAACTGTTAGGGTCTGATGGCTGAGAGAAGAAGTGAGAGGTTTCAGAGACCACTTCACAGAAAACCCCACAGAGGAATGTGTAGGCCATTGAACAGGTCCTTTCTGGGGAAGAGTAGTGATGGTAAGGGAAAATTGGATCCAGGAGATAAGCTAGGGGTGGGGAGAGAGGCAGGGTGATAATAGAAGAAGGGAAACTATCTAGGAGACCCCCAAGGGTCAGGTCCAAGAAGAGGAGGTGGGACTAAGGCAGAAAAAAGTAACATGAATTTAGGGCTTGTATAAAATAAATCATTTGTTTCATTCCTCAAAATACCTCCAACTTCCAACTGTAGATTCCTTCTCTTCCTCTTCATCCTTCCCCTTTCTCTCCACCTTCCTGACTTCCTTTTGGTAGTACTCTCTCTTCCTCCTTACCCTCTACAGGGATGTTGGAGGGATTCTTTTCCCCTTTTTGGTGTAGGAAGCACTTCATTGTGCATGTTATGAACATGGAAACATAGATCCCATGAGAGGGGAAGACTGAGGCATCTGATCACTGGATCAGCAAAGAACTGTGGAAAGGCCTGGCTACTGGCCCATGAGATGCAGCTGGGGCCTGGGTGTTTGTGTGAGATTCCCAAGGACCTTTCCTACACAGAAATATCATCATGCAGTTGGTGGGTTGGGCTGGCAAAGCCTTCCTTACAACTGTTTATGAGGATCCCAAGCCAAGTGTTTGCCTTTCTCTCTTGAATATTTCTAATCAAGGTAGTTGACAACCTGAGCCAGAATACCAGTGTCTGGTATTGTTAGTGGGAGAAATTTTCCATTTTGCATATTTTAACAGCAGTAAAGTTCGGTCCATCCCAGCTTCCCATATTCTTACAAAATTCTTCTCTTGACTCATTGCAAGAGGGCAGCTTCCATGGGACCCTGAAAATCAAACCTTGGACCCACAGGTCAGAAGAACAGAATTATTTCAACTAATAGAGTCAGCAAATAGTGGCAATAGCATGAAATATTTTTTGAAGAAATAAAGGTCTAGGGAGAACCCCAAGGTTAATAAAGAAAATCTAGTCTATCCATTAAAATGCTTTAAATCACCCATTTCCTACATTCTGTATTCAGGAGGAAACATCCCATCTTCCCCTTTTTGCTCAAAGGGTGGCAGGGAGTCCAGAAACTTTATTTCATATTCTGATGTCACAAGGATGTTTCAACTGAGCTCTCATTTTCCTCTCCCCTCTGAACTGTGAGCATGAGGAAGACCCCACAATCTGCAGTGTGGGTTTGTGAATCTGGGGATGAACAGACTCAACTCAAAGCAATGAACACATACTTTGTGGGGTGCTGTAGAGAGTTTGGCTCCTCCTTTCTCTATAGCCATAAAAATATTGTCATGTTTCCCTCACTTCCCTTTTGGAGAAAAGCTCCTTTTATAGAAATATTAGGCAGGAAGAATCATTTGTCAGGAGAAATGAAAGTATAATGGGCATCTAGTAGGGAAAAGAAATCCAGTCATGGTCTGTATTTTGTTTGGGAGGGGGGGGAAAAAAGAAATGCCAGGAAGCACAACTTTGGAAGACACATCCACATCAAAGACCATGCAAGCGGCTGTTCACTGCCTGTACCGCTATTCTGAGGATCCCTGAGAAAGGGTGGGAGATGGGTTGTAGGTGAAATAACTTAATACCCAACTAGGCAAGGGGAAAAAAAATAAGAATGGGCAACTGAACCTCTAGTCCTAAGGTGTAAAGAAACAAAAAAATGAGTTTTGTAATATGACTTAAGCTGGAGGAGATCTTAAATGTTTCTTGAGCAAAATAAGATTCAGAGTGATACCAGTGGGATTAGGAAGGAACCAACAGAATGAGAAAGGGAATGGGGATTCCTACCTTTGAGGAATCACCCAGTAGAAATGCCTGGAGGTTTGAGATACAAGGTGAACTTAGAGTAAAGGATGAAGTGACTAAGCCATGAGCGCTCTGCCCAAATTTTCACTGGCTCCCTACCCTCAATAATGGACAATTTGAAGTCTATTAGTTGACTTACAGCAAATATACCACAAAATATGTGGTATATTTATTCAGCATAAGGAGAAAAGTATATAACATTTTCTAAGAGGAGAAATAGCCACTTTTCCAGGTTGGTATTTTTGTAATTTGAAATAATATCTGAGAACCCCTTAACCTAGTGCCTAGCACTTGGTAGGTGTGAAATAAATTGTGCTATATTTTTTAAAATAACTTATTCTCAAGTATATTCTTTTCCTGTCCACAATGGCTTTGGGGTAATATAAAGAACATGATTCTAATGGCCTGCATTTGATATGATTACATGCAGATTATTGCAGTAATCTATCAGGCTTGACACCTTCTCTCCCAGTCATACCTGTTCAGGCAAGTTCAGGCAAATTCAAAAGCATATGTGTAAATCACCACCCAGTAAATATAAAACCATCAGATAAATGGGGATAGAACTGTGGTACATGCACTGCCTTAAAAATGATAACACTATAACTGGGTAGCTTGCTTACAATTAAGAAGAGCAATTATTAATGATTCAAGACAGTCTAGTGAACGAGTCTTCTTCAGAGTAAGTAAAGAGGTAAGAAGACCAGAATGGATTTTCCTCCTTAAAAACTCAAGTCAAGTTGGAGGTATCATAATTACATTTATTTGTTAAATACCTCAAGTTGAATATATAAAAATAGACCAATGTGCTCATGTTGACCCCTTCGACTAATACAAGTTATTAGAATGTTGGTGACCCTATTTCCTCCTATGATCATAGAAAATGTTCAATTTTAGGAGAAAGATGATTTTTTTCATTGGAGACTTTAATTATCCTTCGGCAAATAACCATTTCTCAAGCTGACATGTGTTTCTTCTGTTAAATAATGACTTTTTAAAAAGCCAATAGTGGGCGCCTGGGTGGCTTAGTCATTAAGTGTCTGCCTTCAGTTCAGGTCATGATCCCAGAGTCCCAGGATTGAGCCCTGCATCAGGCTTCCTGCTTGGCGGGAAGCCTGCTTTTCCCTCTCTCACTCCCGCTGCTTGTGTTCCTTCTCTGGCTGTGTTTCTCTCTGTCAAATAAATAAATAAAATCTTAAAATAAAATAAAATAAAAGCCAATAGTTAATATAATCACTAAATCTTGAGTATGAAGTTTTGATATTAAAACATTTAAGTTTATTTTTACCAGACTTTATTTAGCTGTGAATTTTTCCAGGGCATGCCCTGTTCCATCTATTGAAAATCTTATGCTGGCCCAAGGTCCTGAAGGGCAGCTATTACTCTCTACCAGCCCTCTTGAGGCTACTATGTATGGTATACAAGACAGGACCTTAAAGGGAGTTTCGTAACAGACTGTTTGGTTGTAAACTACAAATAACACAGAGATAACCTATGATCCGTGATCTCCCAGAAACCAGTAAGTGCTAATTGTGTTACTTACAACTAAGCCTGCCAGTTACAAATAACTCTAAAATCTGACTTTCCTCCATTGCTTATTCTCTCATGCAGGCTGGAAAATGATAGGATGGACATGGTTTTGGGGGTGGGTGTTAGAAACAGGCAGGATCCGGGTGCAGCCTGTGTGTCTGGGGAGAAAGGACATGAGTATTGATATCTGCCTTCCCAATTCCAAGTGTTTTAGGTTGTGTAGTAGATCATCTGGAAAGTGTGGTTCAATGTTACTGCAGGTAAGTGAGGCATGGAGAACTTAGTAAATGAGACTATGAACACTGGGGCAGGATAATTTGTTTTCAAAGACGCAGAGATGTTCTTGTGTACCTTCCACCCAACTATTCACTTGGAGTGATCAGCCCTGTATATCTCTTCTCTTTTGCATGCCGACTGAGCAAAATGTTGAGGTTCTATTGCCATACTCAACTATATTGGGTCATTTCCCCAATTCACATTTTTTTCTTTTGAGGTCTCCTTTCTTCTGAAGTGTTCTCACTTAGACTCTCTCACCACAGCATGCCTTTGGGTTTCCAATAAACTATGTCTTGTTCTCAGTTCACAAATTTGCTTTCCAGAGGTTAGTATTTCAATTCACCACAAACCCTTAGGTTTCAAACAGGAAATCTAGAAGTACGCAGACAGCTCACCATAAACGGGGTCCAAATCTCCAACAGCAAAAACAGCCATAGTGTGTCTTGGGGAATCAATTCTGGATCGCCTCAGCCAACACTGGAGGCAGAAGAACATGACTCCGCAGAGAAGAGCCACCAGGAAAATCAGCAGCAAGAACCTGATGCCAGAAGAAGCACCAAAGGAGTGAGGTGGACCATGCAGCAAGCTTAAGAACTACTACTACTTTCTGGAAAGGGGGTGAGAGCTCCAGAAGACAGGGTTCAAGAAATCTGTGAGGCCAAACAATTAAGCAATACCCCACTATCATTCATACATCCTCACTAAACTTGGAATGTTTGCTGCGCTGAGTGGGTCAATCTTGCCAGGTGACGATGATCATTTCCTCTGGAAACTGGAGGGTTGTTCTAAGGAGTAGTGAATGAATTTGTCCCTAATTCATTCACCCATTATCCCTTTTGTTTAGCCACAGCCATGCATTCAACTAGTAGTTAAGCAACTGAACAGATTTTAGATGTCGGGTGGGGTTGAAGGCTTAAAGTAGACAAGACAGGAGCTAACTACTTAATCGAGAGAACTAATAATATTTAGTCCCAAAAATACAGAAGTCATGATGTAGAAAGTGTATAATGACTGTCTTATAATTTCTGAAGGACAAGCTTGTAAAAGGTAGAAGTCTTATTTTGAAGGTTTTTTAAGACTTCTGAAATCAGTAGTGGGGTCATTTAGGGAGATTTCAAAAGAAAAATAACAATAATTTTATTGTTAAATATCTCTAACTTTGGAATAAACTTTTATTCCTGAAAACGATTTAAGTTCGTAAGTTCGTAAGGAAGTAAATAAGTGAACACTATCCAATAACCAGTAAGTGATGTTTCCACATATATTTCATAACCTTTAAAATTTTCTTAACTCTATGATTTTATGTGCCATTTCAGTTATTTAGGAAACAGAGTATATGTATACCACCAAAGGTTTTATAACAAATTGAAGGTGTCCTTACCAGATATACCAGTCACTTGTGTATTGATCTTTATAGTTTACGCACCTGGTGGTAAAAGAAGAAGAGTTAATGCTGGACCTCTGGATGGCCAAAACCTATTCTCTTGGACGATAATATTTGTTCTGACTCTACCTATTTTCCCAGAATGATCATGTTTTCACCCGCACCCCCTCCTAGCACAATGAAGCAAATGGATACTATATGTCCACTTCATCTGGGACACTGAGAATACAGGTAAATGTGTAACTGTCACACATAGGTAATTGCATTGTCATAAGTTTGATTCTAGAGTTACAAAGACAGTTGTGTATTGGGAAGGCGGTGACTAACTTTTCAGAGCTAATGTGTTACAGATATTAGGTATGAAATTTCTTTAAAATGCAGATTCACCAGGGAAGGTTTATAGTCTCTGTTAACCTTTAATATCTTGGTAGAGAGTAGCAAGGCTGCAGACTTGATTAGAAGAAGAGGTTGGGAAGAGGGAAAAATGACTGGAAGTGGCCACACGTGCCATTTACCAAAGAGCGAGAAGTAGATTCTTCAGTCAGAATGGTCAAATCGTTTTGTATGTCTAGGCACGATGCAGTCGTTCCTGGGATAAGTTTTAAGAAGTTTCCTCACAGAATGCAAAATTCACAGTATGATTTTCAGGAGGTTTAACACCTTAGGTGTAAATACTTATGTGCTATTCATTGCACAGTCCGTCACTATGCCAGGTACTGGGAATGTAGGTTTGCTGATGGACTTTTTTCATACTTTGGTAAATGGGCCATTGTCGAAGTATTCTGGGATTAAGCAGTGGAAACCTGTTCATCACAGCCCGATAAGCTTGTGAGTTGGAGCTGTACTTAATCATGGCAGCTTTTGTTAAAATAACACTCAGTACTTTTCAGCTTGAAAGCAATCGTAACTGTCAGCTAATTTATTACTCCCAGCATCTCCAAGGAGGCAGTGTGTCATGTTTATCATCATCCTCGTCAGAAGTGACTTTTTAACATATGGGAAGTGTCAACGTAAAAATTTTACCCCAAACATTTAAGAGGAAATCACCCAGCGAACAGGTTTTTTGTTGTGCATGTGTGCGTGTGTGTGTGTGTGTGTGTGTATGTGTGTGTATTTATTCACCTAAAGACACAGGTACAAATGACTGGGGAAAAATGGCAATTGAAGTATAACTTTAAAGAGCATCCCAAGACAAGCAATCATTGATGAAGGATTTTAAAAATAATTAAAGACACCTTCTTATTTTTTTGACACATTCTTATAAAGGAATGTTACCCAGTCATCAAAAAGAATGTAGACTCATATTTATCATCAAAAGCCTTGTGAAGTAAAAATGATAAAGAGGGCTCAGTTCTACTTTGTATATTCTTTTACATAAATACAATGTTTTCACTAAATAGGCATTTTATAATAATATACTCATGTACGCCAAGTTACTAACAATGCTTACTTCTCTTACAGTTGGTATCATGAGGCACTTTATCTTTTCCACATTTCCATATCGTTTGAATGTACAATACATCACTTCTATAGTCATAAAGAATTTAAAATTTTATATTAAAATATAAATCTTAAACATATAACATCCCACCTTAGACACAGGGAAATTATCTTGGTGTTCTAGCCCAACAAAAGAGCAGATGTTTCCTATTTGGAATCTTGAAATGTAAACGCATGATTAGGAGTATAGATTGCTTCATCACCCTCCATTACAAATCTTTGCTTACCCTGTCTACATTCTAAAATAGACCATATCCTTATCAAAATGTCCATCCTAAAGACTAACTACCTCAATTTGTTTCTCAGTTCTTTAATTTTTAAGCCACTCAGGTTTTTTTTGTTTTTTTGTTTTGTTTTGTTTTGTTTTTGTTTTGTTTTGTTTTGTTTTGTTTGCCAGTGATAACAATTATGCAAATTGACTTATTTCTCTTTCTGATCCTGTGCACTCACTGGTGATATTTCTTTTCTTTTCTTTTTTTTTTTTTTTTTTTTAAGATTTTATTTATTTAACAGAGAGAAACACAGCCAGAAAGGGGACATAGGCGGGGGGAGTGAGAGAGGGAGAAGCAGGCTTCCCACCGAGCAGGGAGCCCAATGTGGGACTCGATCCCGGGTGTCTGGGGTCATGACCTGAGCCGAAGGCAGTCACCCAACCAACTGAGCCCCCCAGGCACCCACTGGTGGTATTTTTGCTATGCAATAAATATAATGGTCAAGAAGGAGTTAGCTGGACAAATGCAAAGTGATCATGTAATTTCCAAACTGCAGGCACCTTTGGGATCATTTAGTTCATTCAGGAATTTGTGTACGCTACAACTGAAATCAGGAGTAGAAAAGTTAGCTGGCCAAAGAATTTAAATCAACTTACAATATTCTGACTCTGTGTGCTTCCCTCCTTTCTCCACCATTATTTCCATGTCTTTCGCAAGGTTATTTTTTTTTAATTCTTTTTTCTTTTCTTTCTTTCTTTTTTTTTTTTTTTTTTTTGAGTAGACTCAATGCCCAACGTGGGGCTTAAACTCAGAACCCTGAGATCAGGAGTTGCATGCTCTACCTACTGAGCTAGCCGGGTGCCCCTTAAACAGATTTTTTTTTTTAATTCTTAAAACAGTATTGGAACAATAACAGTATTCTAATTGCTCAAATGTTAAATGCAAAATGTTCAGTGGTGAAGGAAAAGTTACATTTTTAAAAGTGAAGTAATTACTCAGGGATTTATATATGATTGGTCAAATTGGGATGATGCCAAAAATGAAAAACATTCAGGAGAAGAGAACCAGCTATAATACTTAAAGAAGATGTTGCCGATCATCAGAGTTCTCTCCAAGTGGTTGTGGAAGGATTTTTTTGTGACTCTAGTGGAAGACTACTGACCTACTTTACTTGGATTTTGTGGAGATGATTCTTCTTCTACAAGGCCGTTTAGCCTAGCTGACCTTTATTCTTCTCAGTGCTGAGATTCTGTGGACCTAAGACTAACTACAAATTCCTCAATTTGAAAAATTCAAGAAGAAAACTGCAGAATTGCTCCAGTGGCTCCTTTACTAGAATCACCCAGAACTTCCTGTCCTAGGCATCCTTCTAAAACAATTACATAACTTCAGGGGGAATTAACTCACTTTCAGATTCACCATGCTATCAGGTAAGGTGGCAATATTATAATCTTCATTGTACAACTGGGAAAATTCAGGCATGAAGTAGCTTGCCCAAGATAACAAAGCTGCAAGTGTCCGAGTCAGGCTTTACAGCCAAATGGTCTGGCTGTGGAGAGTGAGTCTCTTACCACTCTGCAACCCCATCACTGGGAATAGTAAAAACCAGTTCTGGCCTCATATTACCATGTGGAGTACTGCCTGAATACATTCAATAACCTGTGTTCCAAAATGCTTTAAAATATTAGAAATATGAAAAGTAATAGAAATGAGAGCAAGGTGGGTGTCACATAAAGAGAATAAGCCAAGAGTAAGATCAGTTTTTAAACTGAATATAGTAAACCACAGATGTAGAATTTAATCCAACATGAGATCTGGCTTCAACTTTCTGGCAGTTAATAAGATGAGAGAGAGATTTGGTTATATAGTATCCTCCCAAATTAACAAAATCATGCAGCATTACTTACCAGATGCACAACTATTCCTGGAGTAGACACCAGAGAAGAATTCAAACTATGTGGCTTTATGAAGAGGATACTGTTGGCAATGGGGATAATGTTTTTCATATGTTCTTAGACTAAATGCAATAAATTTCATGGATCTTTACCTTTTTTAAATCATTACTTAACGTAGGCAAAAGTGCAATTTAGCCGTAATAATCTGGGAGAGAGATGCGTGCTATATCATATCATCTGGATGGTGGTGGCTTGACTTAATTAATCAGGGATAAATTATATAGTATCTAGAAGAATAGATGAAACGTATATCCTTCCAGTATTTCACTCACTGTATACTTTCATTTTATATTGGACATACAATATGGCTTTATATTGCAGAATTGTAATACATATATAGTAGTATAGCAGTACATATATTATACATAGATGTGTGGTACATATACATACTTTGTAGTGTACAATTTTGGTTCAGGAGTCAGTCCTGGGTCCAAATCCAAGTTCTACTTTTTACTTGCTTACTCTTGAGCAAAACACTTAACTTCCTCAAGCCAGGTAAGATGGTGGGTGACATATTAGAATCTATTATTATTCTATTAATTCAGAATCTATTAATATCAATTAATTGACAGAATCCTGTGTATGTATGATCCTATTTATGATTTGTAAGTTGCTCTACTTATGAATATATATGCACATCAGTGTGTCAGTTTACTTGCTTAATTGGGGGCCGGAAAAGGATTAGGGGTGTAATGAAGAACCTCTATCTTGTTTGTTTCATATACTAAATTACTTATAATATTTAAATTTTATACAAAGACAGCCTAGCAATGCATTGTTCATACTAATGAAATGCCATTATAGAAATAAACTGAATAGTTTAGAACAGAAAAAATAGCTTGGGTTTGAAAAAAAATGTAAATAGAATAAATCATCTCTCAAACACCTTGTAGTGATTAAAGATTTGGGATAGCATCTATCTTCAGTACAAATACTTACCTAATACCTCCTCTCTGCAATCCCAGCTACTTTATTGCCTTCTCTTTTTATTTTTTGCTCGTTGGCATTTTATTTGAGGTGGTCTCTTCTTGTCATTCAAAAGCAATAGTATTAAGGACAAACATAGCAGACACTTGCATGCAAAGTAAGGTCACTAAAAAAGAATTGTACTTAAGTACTAGTTGAAGCCCTGCATTCATTTGCTACTGTCTTTCTTTGAGTCTCAATTTCTTTATCTAAAAAAGGAGACCAGTAACCTCGATGACTGGAAAGTCAGCTTATCAAGGTCCTCAATAGAGTATTTTCTTGTCCTATTGATCAACAAATTAGATTCAACATGTATGATCATATTGATTGAAGAATTAGGTTCAACATTTATGATCCTTTCCAATTATGAAATTCTGTATTATATTATTCTGCGTCAAAGATAGAAGGAGACTGGGAAGATGAGGCCGTCAGGAGGCCCAGAGTACATGAGTCATCACAAACTCTATCATGTCACAAACACCAGAGGACAGAAAAAGGCGAGTCCAATATCAATGCAAAGAAAGAGTGATGGGGAGCCATGTGAAAGCTGGAAGAACAGCACAGACTTAACACATAGTTGATCAATAATGAGATGATCCACCAAAGCAGGTGAAGCCCCCAAGGCTGAGGGCTTTCCACATAGCAGTGCCCACGCCATGAGACCTTGGCCTTGAGAGTAACAAGTAATAATAATTGAAAACAATCATCTGGTCGTCAGGGCTGCACTGGAAGACAGTGCTTGGGAGACATGTTTTTCTGACACTTGCACTAAGTCACAGGACATTACAGCCCTCACTAATCATCAGAAGCATTATTAATGGCACCTTCTCCCCATATCCCAAATAGAATTCTGGGAACTATTAAGTCTATGGTCCCAAAAGTGAAAAAATTGAGTCAATTATTCACATAACTTATATCAAATGCATTTGGAAATGTACACAAAATACAGGTGAGGGGGTGCCTGGGTGGCTCAGTTGGTTGAGCAACTGCTTTCGGCTCAGGTCACGATCCCAGAGTCCCGGGATTGAGCTCCGCATCCAGCTCCCTGCTCCCTGGAAAGCCTGCTTCTCCCTCTCTCACTCCCCCTGCTTGTGTTCCCTCTCTACCTGTGTTTCTCTCTGTCAAATAAATAAATAAAATCTAAAAAAAAAAAAAAAATAGAGGTGAGAATCTTTTTCAGTTGGCTTATATTTGAAACTGAATACCCAGAAAATGGTGTCCCATCATCTCTGTAACTTACAAGTGGGGGTGCAGATGGAAATGACAGTTTCGTGAACTTGAATGAACATTTGATACCACTATGGTGGAAAATGCTGTAAGCAAAAATATCTAGAAATCAATGAGGCTCCTTATATTTACCAAAGCTCGTCATAATGAAAGTGCCTCTTTTCCCTGCTTTTAGAAAAATTGAGCCATCTGCATTTAAAAACAATTTGCTCTTACTTTTCTTGCATGATTATAATCATCATTTGAGACTCATTTGGGGCTTCTCAAATGACTTGAGACTTTTTTTATTCTTTGAATTTTGAAAATGCTAAATAAAAACATGGAGCCTCTTGCTATTTACTTACATTTCATTTTCTTCACATGGTGGGTCCGAGAGCACCAACTGAAACACATGTTGAGAACAATAAAATCCAAACATCTCATCAGTCTAATCCTTTAATACAAACAGCGCTTAGAGACACTGTGGGTTTGTATCATTTCATTTTTTTTTTTTTAATTAAAAGCTCCGTGGCAGAGTCTATTATTGGCCCACAGAATTTTAATTGAAAAAAAATCTCCTGGTAGATTCTCTAGGTCGGCAGTGACGGGAGATACATACTGTGAGTCAGAGTCCAAGCCGACACATCAGTGTAGATGGATGTGAAAATGCCTTTTGTTCTTTCTATAGGCAGATTTTGCTTGCTCTAAAGACCTTTCTTGCACCTTGCATTTTCTTGTTTGTTTTCACATTTTAGCTAGAGCAAGAAAGTTTATTATTTGAGGAGTATTACTTTCACACAAAGAAATCAAGTGCCCTATGTAAAAACAGAAGTCCGTTCCATTAGCATTAATAAGTGTTAAATACATGCATGGACTAGCTTGCATGTATTTAACTGTTAAATACATGCATTTAACTAGCTCTAAGGGGAAGGTAGGTTTAATATTACATGGCATTCCCGTTGAGATTTATATTTCTCTCTTTATCAAAGAAGAGAGAAAAAGTAATAACTTTGATTGTCTTGTTTTAAATGACCCAAACCATCAGCATTTCAATATAATTATCCTATTTCTTTGTGTTGAGCTTTCCAGGTTACAGTAACACATCATAGGACAGAAAGCACTCTGTTCTAGAGGTTTTGTTTGTGGATTTGTTTTTCCATTAAACTGAGAATCTTTCCACGAACAATGGGAAAATCTTTGCATATTATATATATGTAGTCCTTAAACTTGGGTTAATGAAATCAGTGAAGTATTTCTTTTCCTAAAGTATACCATACTAATATGAATACAAGTAAGAAGTTACAAAATTTAAAATGATAAGCTTGGGGATTTTTGTGAGATAGGACTTTTTTTCTCCCTTTAATCCCGAATGCATCCTCTTCGGCACCTTATATTTACTCCACCAAGTTTATCTAGGCAAAGAGATTTGCCGAGTTGCAGATGGAGCCATGAATTGGCCATCAGAGAGCATGGTAATGAACAATTTATAAGCCCAGAAAATGAGTTGCACTCTCTTTCGCTAGAATGCTGCAAATAGATTTGCATACCAACAGAGAGGAAAATGAACATTCAAATTCTTTCCATAAAGAAAGCTTATTTATGAGTAGATGAAACCATTTGGGATTAACAGATAAATAAAGTCCACACTTCACTTTCAAGTCCCTTAGTCTTCTCGTGTGTTGCACCCTACCTAGCAAGAGTCCACAGTCATCCATTATTCCCACCTCACTGCTCATGGCTTAGCTGACGGATGTCGAGGTTATCATGAAATGATAAGACCAAAATCTTTCAGACACATTGCATTCAAGTAACACAGATACAGAGATGCAGGTATTAGTCTGAATGAGATGCTAAAGCAGAGGAACCAAAATAAACTCTAAGATGGTTCTGTCTACATTATTCAGCACTAAAAAATGGGCAAGCCTCAAGTATGATCATAGGCAGCAGTAAACATGTCTTAAATTAACCCTGCCACAGCATTTGGATATATCAGTAGCATTTTTTATTTTAAAAAAAAAAAAAAGCACAGTCTAGCAAAGTTAAGCAAAGATTACATTGCATCATAGTCCTTCAATAGCAATAGAATAAAGAAGAAATAAGACTAATAACATGAACCATTTCATCTGTATTTCTGACCATTAAATATAAGAAGTCATAAGATGGTGGTAACACTGCCTTAAAGGAAATATTTTAAATGTGAGGAGTTGTTAAGTTACTCAAAGAACAAATCTAGAGCAAATCAGGTTCTTAGATTTCCTCTGAAAATCTTTTCCCAGAAAGAGAGGTGGTTACCTGGAACAGTGGCAAACACGAGGTTCCTACTTTTGAGATCAATGAAGTAAAACTAAAAGGTCTGGATCTCACCATACTTAAGGAACGAGCTGCTCGAAGCCAGTGGCTGGCCTTCTGTGTTGATCTCCCTCTTTCCCTAGAACTTGTTAGCCTCTAAGCTATGCTTCCTACCAGAGTGCTCATTAATGATGCTCCTTATGACTTTTAATGTGCATGCTGGGGGCAGGCATGTTGGGTGCGTGCTCACAGGTACTCAGAGTTCAAGGAATTTCGGTGTAAGGTCAGAACCCTGGTACTGTTTGTCAAGCCCTTAGAAGTAAAGGTTATAAATGCTGACCTACAAAACTAACTGGCTGCTTAAAAACTCTGGACGTTCAAGAGCATGTTTTATTCCAGGGCATTTCTAGGATTTATACAGGATCAGGTACTTGGAATGTTTAATTTTCTTTCCTTTGTTGGTCCTTTTATCTATTTTTTTCCTACACATAATTTTCAGTCCCAAGTCTAATTCAACCTCGGGTATAAAGTTTTCCTTGCCTCATAATGATTGTGCCCTACTTTTAAGCAGTGCATATTTCAATGTTTGATGAAACAACGCCAACACAACTGCCAAAAAAAAAAGAAAGAAAGAAAGAAAGAAAGAAAGAAAGAAAGAAAGAAAGAAAGAAAGAAAAAAGAAAAGCTTGCAAAAATATCTAGGGAAGTTCTGAAAAAAGACAATAAAGAGGCATAAAATTATTTTATATTAAAAGTCATTTTATATTAAGACTTATTAGAAAAGTATAGAAGTCTACAAAAGTTGGTATGGATGCTTGTGAACATTAAGATAAATATAACAGAATAGAAGTCAGAAACAGATTAAAATAAACAAAGATTTTGGCTGTCATTTCAAGCCAGTGAGGAACAGACATTATTCAGGGAATGATGAAGAACTGAATGGTTAAGTGGAAGGAACAGAGCAAATGGTGTGTATAAGGTGCTTAACCACATTCATAATTAGATAAATATTTCTTGCAATTATAATAATATAAAGAATGGCAATTGAAAAACATGATAATAGAGTAGTGAGAGAGAGCTATGAGGAGACAAGTCTTCTCTTACATAGTTGGGAAAACTGTGCAGCTTCTTTGGAAGAAAATTAGGCAATACCTATTAACCTAAACACTGAATATATCTGTTGGTCAGGAATTCTCCTTTCAGGAATAAATCCTTCAGCTACTACTATAACTAGCACAAATAATTACATGCAATGATGTTCACCAAAGCATTGTTGCTAATAAAATATTAGAAACAGAAAATGTTCATCAAAATGGGGCTGTTTATTTAAATACAAAAGGATTGTATCTGCTCAACAAAATATTAAACAGCTGTTTAAAAAGGTGTGGCAGGGGCATCTGGCTGGCTCAATCAATAGAACATGTAACTCTAGATCTCAGGGTTGTAAGTTAAACCCCACATTGGATGTAGAACTTACTGAAAATACATAGATAGCTATCTGGATATCCGGGTATCTAGATAGATAGATAGATAAATAGATAGATGGATGATAGAAAGAAAGGTGGAATAGGCTGCAGCTACTGAAAAGGAAAGACTCTAAGAGCTATCCTTAAGTATATTGTAGGACACTGTGTACATCCTGCTGTTTTTTTATGTAATAATTAGGGAAATGCAACTATAGTGTCTTCCCTCTCTATGAAACATACACACCATATACTCATATATGCCTAGAATGTCTCTGCCTAAAACTATTAACAATAAGTTTCTCTGCATAAGGGAAATGAGAGTCTGAGGAAGCCAGAGTAGGAGGAAAATTTATTTTTCATGGTTTTTTGTATGTTTGATTTTATTCTTAATTCTGCCATCTAATCATTTTATAGATACATACATTTCCGAGGGTCAATTTTGAAGCCAATCATTCAGAATTCAGAACAAGAATGTGGTAGTTCAAGTTCCAGGATAGTTCAGCACATCCAATTCAAAGGATAATACATGAGTTAATTTCTGATGGCATACTTGGATAGCACTAGAAACAAACCAGCAGTGTTAGTTATCTAAGCTACTGCTCTGACTGGCCATTAAGGTTTATAGATCAGTTGAGCTGCATCTGGACAAGCTAAGCAGGCTGTGTGGTGGCCTCAGTCTGTTTAGTATGCAGCCACAGACACGGTCATGAATTGCAAAGCAGAGGAAGGGCTTGATGCCAATGCCAACAGGAGATAAGTAAACCAAGCTTACAGTATTATTTGTCCCTAGGACACCCTCCATTTTGAGTGTCTCTGAAGCCTGTAATTAAACAGAAGGAAAAATAGGCTCTTCACTGGTGAACTTATTTATTAGGCGGTCAGAAGTCTGACTTCCGTCAGTGGAGTCAATGATCTTAAGAAATCCTGGGAAAGGAAAGGAAAGCCAGAAGACTAGAAAAGAGATGGAGTGAAACAAGGACAACATGTTTGATTTAGCTTTGGAAATTGGAACTATGACCATCCGGATACATAGATTAAATAATTCTTGTGAAAAAAAAATACATGATTTCGCAGCAGGTGGCTGACTGGGAGTATGGCAGCTGATTGGAGGTGGAATCTATACTAACAATAATACTGCAAACACCGTGACTATATTTGGTGTTAAAATAAAAATTCATATTCATTGCCACCTCTCATCTGTTAGCTTCTATGACTTTTTTATACCACTTTCAAAGGCCAGCATGGTAGATTCTGCCTAAGGCAGCAGTTTCTCTTGTGCCTTCCCTTCTCAACATGATGACAGTTTGAAGGTCTTAGAAAAAGAAGTCAACCCATGGATGTCCTTTTACCTATAGAAATTTTAAGCTTTTTATTCTGAGATAATTGTAGATCCACATAGAGTGTTAAGAGGTAAAACAGAGGTCTTAAATACTCTTTACCCAGTTTTCTCCAATGGTAACGTCATGCCTTATACAATAACATAGCCGGGAAATAGATACTGATACAATCCACTGCCTGCATGATGTTTGTAATTCATGTTTTATCATCTAAAATTTGTAATTAATCCAATATTTTTTCCAAATGCATGCTGATGTCTGTGAATGGTAGTAAGCTGACATCACTAAGAAGTCAGGTTGAAGATGGATATCTGCTACTAGTAAAAGGATCTCTTCAGTCATTAAAATTCTATGGGTTTCTTATGTTTGAATATAAGGGTGGGAGGAAGGAAAACTCTTTGAAAGAATTAGGAACAAGGAGAAAGAGTATATTATATGAGATCATACTCACAATATTTACTGAGTACTTGGATGTTGAACTCTATAATCATTATCTTTGTAACAACAGAATAGGTAGATTTGTATTCAATGGTACAGTGCTGATCATTTACCCAAACTTTCTCCATGCTGGGTAGTAGAAGAAAGTAAATCATGTAGGAAAGGATCGTCATGGCGTGATACAAAACTATTACCTGGATTTGTAGCCTGGCAGAAGTCCAAATACCCTGAAGCTCTAAAGTTCTATCGATATTTGTCCTTAAAGGTCATGGCATGCAGGTGTTCAAAAAAAATCTAAGGACCCAAATTCAAGGGATTAAGTAAGAGTAAACAGAAGTTATGAAAGGAAGTGGGCAATGCATAAAGGAAGGTCCAAAGAAAAAGGAAGGAGGCATCAATCACTCTCTTTATAGAAATTAATGGAGCAGGAGAAAGTTCTAGAAGTCAGAAGGCCTGGGCTGAAGTCACCACTTTGCCCTAACCAGAAGTATAATGATAAAACATTTATCTTCTCTTAAAACTGTATTTCCTACAAAACAATGATAATAACATTAATTTGTCTCTTTCACATAATTATTTTAAAAGATCAACTTGAAAATACCAATATGAAATCAGACGAGGCATAGACATAAGGAATTGAGTACTGGAGCATCACAGAATAAAATAAGTTCCAAAATCCATTCAGTTTATGGAAACTATGGGATCTAAGGTTATGAAAGGAGGACTTCAAATGAGACAATCTGATTTCATTTGCTTCTTCTCCCCACTGAGAAGGCATACTGATCACATTGCTAAATCAACAGTCAATTTTCAGTCTTACTCTCACTTGACCTGATTGGCAGCACTTGACATAGGCGATCACTTCTTCCTTTAAACCCTTTCTTCACCTGACTTCCAGAACAATACCTTTCCTGATTTGCTTCCCATTTTTTTGACTGTCTCTCTCCATCTCCTTTGATGATTTTCCCTCATCTATCCAGACTTGACATGTTGAGATGCCCTAAGGCTAAGCCTCAGACCTCTTTCTTTTCTATTTACATGCATATTTTCAGGAATCTTATTCAGTTTCAAAGATTATCATCCACAAATTGAGGACTCCAAAATTCATCTCTCCAATCCATATCTCTTCCCTGAACTTGTATAACCAACTGCCAACTCCATATCACCATTTGGATGTCTACTTCACTTCTGCAAGTAAACTTGCCCCAAATCTAGCTTCTGATTTTCCCCATCTTTCCTCTACTCTTTCACTCCCACCCATCTCTCCTATATCAGTACATTACAACTGTTTCTTTTTGGTTTTTCAGGCTAAAAAGACTTAAAAACACTTTTTAGTTCTCTCTTTTATACCGTCTCCAATCAACCAGCAAATCCTGTAGTCTCTGCTTTCAAGATATATACAGACCCCTACCACTTTCATTACCTCCTCCATCAACTTTTCACATGAATTACTATCACCTATCACCTGAATTATTTCAATGGCTTCCTAGGAGATTTTTATTTCCTTCTGTTTTTACAATTGCTTTCCTACTGTCTACTCTTGATAGAGCAACCACAATGATGCTCTTAACTAAAAGTTGGTTTCTGTCATTCCTCTGCACATAATTCTTGAGTGGCTTCTTACTTCCCTCAAACTGAAAAGAAGAAATTCTTACAATAGTTTGCAAAACCTCACAAGACCTGTTCTCTCTTCTCTTTCTGGCCTCATATTCTACCACTGGTTTCCTCTTGCCTCACTCTGTCCCCTGCACACTGGACTTCATGAGTTTCCTTGAACTTCCCAGGCATTCTCCTGCCTCAGGGTCTTTGCAATTGTTCTTCCCTCAGTCTTTAAGGTACCTCTCTCATTTATCCGTATGGCTTACTTCCTCACCTCCTTAAACTCTTGGCTCAAATGCCACATTTTCACTGTGGGTTTCCTTGACCACTGTATTTGATATTATGACAACCTCATCCACAGCCAACACTCCCTATCTACTCTTTCCTTCTTTCTTTCTTCCTTCCTTCCTTCCTTCTTTCCTTCCTTCCTTCCTTCCTTCCTTCCTTCCTTCCTTCCTTCCTTCCTTCTTTCTTTCTTTCTTTCTTTCTTTCTTTCTTTCTTTCTTTCTTTCTTTCTAAGATTTTATTTATTTGACAGAGAGAAACACAGCCAGAGAGGGAACACAAGCAGGGGGAGTGAGAGAGGGAGAAGCAGACTTCCTGCCGAGCAGGAAGCCCGATGTGGGACTCCATCCCAGGTCTCCAGGATCATGACCTGAGTTGAAGGCAGAGGCTTAAGCAACTGAGCCACCCAGGTGCCCCCCTATCTACTCTTTCTGTAATTTATGTTTCCCAGAGAATTTTTGGAAAGGCTTACTTGTCATGCTATTGCTTCTCTCCCTCCTCTGAAGTGAAACCATCATGAGCAAATGTAATGGAACTAACATGAGTTTGCTTCTTGGTGAGTTACAGTAAAGACTATACCAGGTGGAGTTGTCACACAAAGGAAACTTGATTTGTGGCAGAAAAGGAGATCATGAGAATACTTTCCAAAGGCATGTCTTTTTGAGTAGGAGTGAGTGGGTTCCATTTATTTAGGGTTAAGATAAAATATTCAGAAAGAAGAGCTTTGTCATCACATGTAAAGCAGACATAAGGTTGTAGGGGCTTACTTAGGAAAACATGCCTATACAGACTGCCTACGTTATTTTTTTTTAATATTTTATTTATTTATTGAGAAAGTGAGTGAGAGAAAGCATGAGAGGAGAGAGGGTCAGAGGGAGAAGCAGACTCTCTGTGGAGCAGGGAGCCCGATGTGGGACTCGATCCCGGGAGTCCGGGATCATGACCTGAGCTGAAGGCAGTGGCTTAACCAACTGAGCCACCCAGGCGCCCCTGCCTACGTTATGTTAATGAAGTGTGTGCTCCTCCTAGGGTGGAGACTTACCATTGTAGTAAAGCAGAGGTTAACTGTGGACAGACGAAGGTCTATGGCTGTGCTCTGAGAGCTGGTACAAACTGGATGGGGCCCAGGGCTCCTTATTTCTGGTAAGGAATGCAGGGCCTTGCTTGCTCTTCAAGCAGCCAGGGAGTTTTTACCACTGATTTATTGTCTCTGATGTGGTTAAGCTAGAGACTTGTTAGTTTGTGTATTTCCTTTGTTCCTTTAAATCCTTAACTATGGATATTTTTTACATTTTTTTGTAACTCCAACTCCTCTGAGGAAGTTCTACAAGAAGAGTGCTTGGGCAAGGAGAGCTGGTAGAGCCTGGATTACAGAAAATATTTGGGGATGGGGTGGGACCCCAAAAATCACATCTCTTGTGTCAAGATAGCTATACTGGGCCTTTCTTTTCCTGGGGATCCATAACTCTTTGTACTTACAAGAAGGAAATTTGCCTATTGCTGTTTTGTTTACTGCGTATCTCTAGTACTTACAATAGCGCCTTTCACATGGTAAGCACACAATAGATATGTGTTGAATAACTGAGCTAAATGATTAAGTAATGAGTGAACAAGCCAGTTTAGTCCCAAACAGCTGGCTGATTTGAGAGCAACTGCTTGTGGGAGGAGAGGGAACAGACATTCTTCCACAGTGAAGGCACCCTCCAGATTATATGAGAGGGGGAAGAAAATAAGAACAAATTGAAGGTCATTTTTGCTGGAATTTAACTGGCTAAGCTAGGGTCACATGAATATAAAAAGGTATTTACCAGGAAAAAAAATGCAGAGGGAAAAAGAGAATCAGAATTTCTACAAATGCACCATAGTGATGAATCTAAGTTCAGTTTGGGGAGATAGTGTCTCTACAGCTTTTTGAGTGGAAAAAACTTGACATTGGTTTGTTCTACATTCATTATTAGATTGTACCAGCAACTAAGAGGCCATGTCTGAAATGGACCATTAAATATAGTTCTTTGCAGATTTAACACAAATTATATCACTCTGAAAAGTGCTTTGACATAACTTGCAGTTAAACATTTGCTGTAAGTGCCACTGTTTATGGTAATAATTGACAAACCATGCTTAGGTTAGATGTGAGTAAGAGTTGTTTTATTAACCGGTAACATTATTGAATTCTTGAAAATTGCAAATTCTGGTCATGTTTTAAAAACAATTGGATAAACATTGCAGTTGCTAAATAGCTCAGTTTATTGCTTTGCAAATGTAATGTGACAGATATTAAACTCTACTTCTCAGTTTCACCAACTTAAGTGGAATTTTTTTTCTTGTCAGATATTAAAAGTTTAGGATTCTAACTTCCAAATTTGGTTCTTAAAAAATGATGCAGAAAACTTTGCGAATGCATGAGGGATAGTCTTTGTTTTGCTTTCAAATTGTAACTGGACTGTGAGTTTGCTACTTGGTGAGTCATAAATGCCAGGTGGAGTTGTCATCAAAATAGATTTTATTTGCAGCAAATAAGGAAATCATGGGAAACAGCTTCCAAAGCTGTGACTCTCTTAAAGGGTGAATGGGTACCTTTTGTTTAGGGTTTACTTCCAAAGAACTTTGTTGGTACCCACTGTGTACCAGATACTGGAATAAAGAGAAGAAATTTCCAGTCTATTTCTCATCTGTAACACAGGCTGACTGGAATAGGTTTCTTTGATAACTGTCTAAAGAAAATGCTATTGGAATTTATAGTCTAGCAATTTTTTTCACATTGGAAACAATGACTGTCTACCCAAAATCTTTGCCTCCCTCCTTATAACACTGACTTTTTTGAACTTTTCATTCTTCTCCCATCTCCATAGATGACTGGACCATTTGTGATATCCATTCATTAACCTTTTCAATGATTAGAATGTGACCCAGCTATAGACAATGAGACACGAAAGGCAATATGCTGTAGGGGACATGGATTTTAGGAAACACTTCTCCACACTTATAAAATATTAATCAGAGAACAGTAAAGTCTTTCTGACTTTGGATGTTTTATATTTAAATGATCATGTCTAATTCATAGCAGATTTCATGGAAGAGACAATATTAGAAATGGATAAATAGTACAAGACATCTCAGTGGAAATAACAGAGTGAATAGATTTTTATTGTCGAGACTGTGTAAGATACAGTTGGGGATTGGCAACCAGATACTCCAATGTAGCTACAACCAGGGATGTGGGGCCAGATCATGGAGGCCTTAAATATTAGAATAAAGAGACTAGACAAATTTTTATCTTTGGGAAATAAAACTGCTTAGAAGATTTTGAGCAAGACAACACCATGATCAGTATCTCATGTAGAGATGACTTTGGCTGAAGAAAATATCAACTGAAGTGTTTGTGATTATTAAACATCTAGATCCAGAAAGTGGCTACATGTACTTAGCATCTTATTAATAATTAATCATGTGTTTAATTAGCTTTTATTCAGGAGTTAGGCGGGCTAATAATTACTCAGATTCCTAACAGGATGAAAATAATGTAGACTATAAACGTACAAAATCTACCAAAACGTCAGAGAAGCAAAATATTCATTTTCCTATGATGTAGTTTTGCCAGAAATTCTCTAGAATGAGGAATGTGAAAGAAAATGAAAGATTGACTACTGCATGCCCTAGGGAACAATTCATGCTCCATGGAATCTGCATTCCACTGTGGCTGAGGAAAGGAGCACTTTGTCTTTATAATTTAGACTATAATTTGGGTTGTGATAGGGTGACACTAAGTGGCTGAAAAGGGAAAGGCTTACTCAATGGAAATCAAAATAAGAACAAAACCTTGCACTTGTGGTGACATTTATGACTCCCAAGCAACAACATGGGGAAATTATACTCATAGTAACTTGGAATCATTAAAAAAATCAACAACTAGCAATTTCTTTCCTTCTGAGTAGCTTAAGATCCTTACAAATGGATGATAAAAGTCACTGGAAATTGAATCATACAAACTGAATTGTTAAATAAGATATTTTCTTTCAAAATAAAAAAAAAATAAATTCCCTATCGAACTTCTTGATTCAGAGGTATATTTATAACATGACTTCTTTTTCTTTTTTGGTGTTATCAATAACAATAATAACAACGATCATAAAATAATAATTTTGTTGTTCTATAAAATAGACTTTCAATACAATATTGCTGAGTAAATTTACTCAAAATTACTCAATAAGTATATACATAACACTTAACTAAAATATTGCTTTTGGACCCCTTTAAGAAATACCTACATGAAGGTGGAAGGAAACATATTTCTTTCCTGCACACTGTATAGTCAATTTGTGTTATTTCCAGAAAATACTTAGTGTTTTTAGAACTGATTTTTAAAAAGCATCTACATTTCTGTTCACTGAAAATTAAAAGGACTTCCTAGTCCAAAATTCATTCATTCATTCATTCGTCTATCATTTTTTTTTGTCCAGTAAACACTAGATTGAACCAAATAAAATTACCACTTTTGTTGGTTAAAAATGGCTAAACATTAGCAATTACATGTTATTCAACTCACTATTTAGTAAACACTTCTGGATAATAGTGATATATGATATCTTTCTACCTGGATGCTTCATCCTCTGACATGTGATCCAGCAGTCTAGTACTAAAAACCCCACTGGGGCAGCCCATTTTACATTTGGATAATTCTAGCAAAATGCAGAATTTGTTTTTCCTAAATTAAGCTGAGCTTTTTCTGAACTTTCTACACATTGGTTCTTATTTTGGCTTTTGAACCCCCTCACCCACAGAAAAAACTACTCCATTTGATATATCATTGGTCTGTGGATATCAAAAAACCAAGTTTGCATTCATTTCTGCTTCTGTCATGTGGGTTTATTTTCTCTGAATGAAACATTTTAGTTGTTTCCTCTGAAATGTGGTGATCCCAAATTCATATCTTCCTGCTGTGTTTCCTTTGTAACTTCTGTAATATCCCTCTCTTCTGACTTTCTTCTTGTCTTTCAGAATCTCCTTACTTTTCTCTGGATTCTTTCTTTCTTTCTTTCTTTCTTTCTTTCTTTCTTTCTTTCTTTCTTTCTTTCTTTCTTTCTTTCTTTCTTTCTTTCTTTTTTAAATATGTCAGTTCTTGGGATCCCATCCTCAGCCTTTTGTCTTGTTCACTAAAAAGACCCTGGATACAGTATCCTGTCTTTTGGCTTCAACTATCATCCACACGCTAAATGTTTCCAGCTCTAGCAGACAACTCTGAGCTGCAGACCTTTATATTCAACTTCCCCATAGATATCTCTACCTGAAGTTCTATCTATACTTGCAGCTGGACATACCACTCTTACTGTATCCACAATACATCATCTTCTATCAATCTGTTATTTATTCTGTATTGTCTCTGTTATCTCTTCATCCATTCCATTACTAGAGGCAGAAACAGATGTCCTCGGATACCATAATTCTCATTTCTTGCTTATCTCCCTCTCTCCCCTTCCCACACATAAGAGGTGATAAAGTTATAGTAAAATTGTTCTTCTTACTCTCTTTAATGCATCTACTCTTGGATTTTGTCCTACACAAGAGCTAGAACCTATCAGCCAGATCCTATGCTCCCATAAAAGTATTCTCATCTGTGGCTGACTGTTATAATTGGTGTTTCTGTGGGAGTCTGAGGACAGGAATCTCCTATTTTACCAATTTGCTGATGTCATTCTGTTGTTTGATTTTTGAGTGTTATACCAACCTTACTTTTCTGGAATAATCCCTAATTGATCTTAACATATCATCTTCTTTTTTTTTTTTTGGTAACAGCTTTATGAAGCTATAACTCAAATATCATATGTCACCATTTAAAGTGTAAAGACCAGTGGTTTTTAATATATTAACAGAGCTGTGCAGCTATCATCATGACCAATTTCAGGATATTTTTATTATTCCCAAAAGAAACATTGTACTCTTGAGCTATCATTTCCTAACCCTCCAACTCCTCTATTCTAGGAAACCACAATCTGCTCTCTGTCCCCATAGATTTCTCTATTCTGAACATATAATATATATGGAATCATAGCATATGTAGTCCTTGTGATTGGCTTCTTTGACTTCACATAATGTTTTCAAAGTTTATGAATATGGTAGCAGTATTATCACTTCACTCTTTTTTATGACCACATAATACTCCATTGCGGAGATATGCCTTATTGTGTTTATCCATTCATCCATTCATCAGTTGATAGACAATTGGATTTTTTCCACCTTTTGGCCCTTATGAATAATGCTGCAGTTAACATTCATATACAGATTATTCTGTGGACATATGTTTAAATTTCTGTTGGGTATATACATAGGATTGGAATTCTTGGATCAAATGGTAACTCTATATTTAAGTTTTTGAGAAAATGTCACACTGTTTTCTAAAGCAGCTGTACTGTTTTACATTCTTATCAGCAGTGAACAAGGGTTCTGACTTTTCCCTATACTTACCAACATTCATTATTATCTTACTTTTTGATTCTAACCATTGTACTGGGTATGAAGTGGCATTGCCTCGTGGTTTTGACCACAATGGCCAATGGGTGTTGACTTTTGTCAGTGACTTTTGACATCTTTTCTTATGCCTATTGGTCATTTGTGTATCTTCTTGGGAGAAATATCTATTTGAATCCTTTGCCTGACCATTTTTAAAATTATTTCCCTTTTTACTATATAAGCCTTTTATATATTCTGGCTACTTAGTCCCATATGAGATATATGATTTGCTAGCATATTCTTCTACTGTGTTGGTTGCCTTTTCATTCTCCTGATAGGGTTTTTTAAAGTACAAAAAAAAATTTTATGGGATGCCTGGCTGGTTCAGCTGGAGGAGCATGAGACTCTTGATCTCTGAGTTGTGTGTTTGAGCCTCATGTTGGGTATTGAGATTACTTAAAAATAAAATCTTTAAAAGAAATTAAGTACAGGGACGCCTGGGTGGCTCAGTTGGTTGGGCCACTGCCTTCGGCTCAGGTCATGATCCTGGAGACCCGGGATCGAGTCCCACATCGGGCTCCCTGCTCGGCGGGAAGCCTGCTTCTCCCTCTCTCACTCCCCCTGCTTGTGTTCCCTCTCTGGCTGTGTTTCTCTCTGTCAAATAAATAAAATCTTTAAAAAAAAAAAAAAAAGAAATTAAGTACAAAAATTTTTAAATTTTAGTGAAGCCCAATTTATCTTTTTTCCTATGGTTAGTTGTGTTTTAGTTGTCATCCCTAAAAAACCCCCACCCCCCCAATAAAAAAAAAAAAACACACACCAAAACCAAAACAAACACACAAACAAAAAACAGTGCCTAATAAGGTACAAAGGTTACACATTTTCTTTTTGTCTGAGAGTTTTATAGTTTCAGCTTCTGCTCTTTGGTGCAACTCATTTTAAGTTAATTCATCCATATGGTACCAAGAACTCCAGAGAAATTTAAATTGTTATCTTATATGTAATGTGTCATTTTTCTCTGTTTCCAAGATACTCTCACTATCTTTGCTTGTTAGTTTGATTATAATTTCTATTCACATGGGTTTCTTTGGGTTTGTCTTGCATAGGAGTTATGGACCTTCTTGAGTCTGGAAATGTATATCCTTTCTCTAAAATTGTAAGGAGTTTCATCATTAATTTTTTTTTCTTTCTGTCCTTACTCTTCTTTTCCTTCTGGTCACCAATTATGTATATGTTAAGCCTTTTTATATTGTCCCAAAGGTCCCTGAAAATGTACTCATTTTTTTCAGTCTTATTTTTTCTCTTCTTCAGATTGGTAAATTCTGTTGATCCATATTCAAGTTTACTGACATTTTCCTCTCTCATCTCCATTCTGCTAGGTCTAAAATTTCTTTGTAGTTTTCCATGTCTTTACTGAAATTTCCTATCTTTTCTAATATATTTTCTTTTTCCCACAAAGCACAGTATAATAGCTACTTTGAAATCTTATCATACCATTACAACATCTAAGTCATTTTAGGTTGACATCTGTTGATTGCCTTGCTCTTTGAATTGTTCACAATTCCTAATTCTGTGTATGTCAGTTGATTTAGGATCATGTCAGGAAAATTGTGACTGCTTCATTTTTATACTGTGAATTCTGCTATAATTCTTTGGAAAACACTTTTACTCTCCTTTTAGCGGTCAATCAATCAAATTATATTTGGATTGCAAATTCTATCTTATTTTCTGAGGCTGGTGGCTCAAGTCTCAGATCAGTTTCTTAAAACTTTACTCCATTGTTTGAGTCAGTCCTGTACTTAGTTGGGCTGAGACTGAGAATTTATTCCCAGAATTAGCAATTCTTTCCCTAGCTCTCTGCCATCTGCCCATGTCCCCAGCCCACCTATTTTCCTTTTTTTTGTTGTTGTTTTTGTTTTGTTTTGTTTTGTGTTTTGCTTCCTACGGCCAGAAAAAAATTTGTTGGAACTTCTACACTGTGTCAACCTGAAGTTGTGGTTTACTTTCAAATATTTTTAAAGGAAAACAAACAAACCCTGAAAATTCCCGCATAGTGTTGCTTCTCCATACCAAGACTCCTTTCCATAGTCTAGAGTTGTTTTTATTTGTTTGTTTTGCATACATTTATCAGCAGTAGGGTTGAGCTATTGAAAGCTAACACAACTATACTAGAACTGGAACTCACTGTTTTTTTTGTAAAGTGTTCAGCCCCATTTTGGGGGGAGGGGTGGTCATATATTCCAGAGGGAATTATATATAGCATTGATTATAAGGAAGGGGAAAGAGTGTGACAAAAGAAACAGCATGCAGTTATTAATCCTACATACACCTTCAGGATATGAGGAAGCCCATGGTATGGAGAAAATAAAGTCTGAGTTTTATTATTATTTGAAATTAATTAGATGTTTACGCTCGGGAAAGTCATTTTGCTTTTCAGTGCATTTGCTTATGGTTGCATTATCAGACCTCTTTGCAGAAATCTTTTACAAACTCCATATTTCTAGAGAAAATAAGGGATTATTATACTCAGAATCCTCACCCAGTTTTTTTAAAAGATAATTTTGATTAGTATGTTTGATTATTAAGAAGCATTTTAGCATTTTGCCAAAGTCAAACAGAAACCTAAGACGTATGCAGAGACTGGGTTTTGATCTGTGACTTAGTCTACAATGTTGCTGCCCTATTAATTGAGGATGAAATAATCACTGTCTGCTGATCCATCATGTCCACTAAGCATATTTTTCTTTGCTTGGTTTTCAGGCGGGTTTGGAATTAGGGATCTAAATTAGAAATTATCCTATCTGCTTATTAACTTATAGATCAGTTTCATTTTTCAGAGAAAGCAATTAAGAATATGATGAGCCTGCAGTAAGAGAGGCTGTCTGAAATCTCTTTATGGTTCTCATCACTTAGAAGAATAGCTAAGCAATAAAACACATCTGAAATTTATGGATTTAAGACTTAAACCATGGTGACTATAATTTTTGATTTTAATAAGCTTTTTACTCCTCAGTAAATGAATAAGGAGTAATTTTTAAATTACATTTGCTTCTTCATGCAGTTACTTTATTTCTTCTTCCTGACAACATACCATTTGTTCATTAGAATTTGTATTCAGATATTATTTGTAACTGGCATATAGATAAAAAGCTATGATGAAAATTATTTAGGATTTCAAGCCTTAAATTTCACTTAATTTTAGAAAAGAGAGGACAAGAAGGAAGCAAATGACTTTTAAAACTAGAGACATTGTATTTTTTATCCCATATTTAAAATATTGATAGAGTTTTAGACTGGAATTTGAAGTTACATGATAATACCTGACACTTTTCATGAAGCGTTATTTGATTAATTTCTTTGGCAAAACCATTTAGCAATGAATAATGAAATATATTCTGCTTTAAGGTATTTTATCAATGAAGTCATGCATATTGTATTGGAAATTTCACATTTGGGTGGTACCTATGAATGCAACATACTAAATACCAAAAATTATTATTATTGAGAATCTCAGAATTCAATGGCTATGAATAATTTATTTTCCTTTTTATTTTAGATTTTCAAAGACCGTGTCAATAACTCTGGCTTTAATATAATTTCACCATCTTTACGTTTTACTCATAATTCTTTTCTTAGTAATATCTCTAGAATCACAATGCGTGATTTGTTATATTATTATGACCTAGATATTCATCTTTGCTCTTTGAAATAGGAAAGTCCTAAAAGTAAAGCCAGAAGTGTCTGGGTTCCTGTTGTAAGGTTAGTTGAATGTGTTTTTTATTTTTAAGATCATTTATTTATTTCTTTGACAGAGAGAGAGACAGCGAGAGCAAGAACATAAGCAGGGGATATAGGAGAGGGAGAAGCAGGCTTCTTGCCAAGCAGGGAGCCTGATGTAGGGCTCAATCCCAGGACCTTGTGATCATGACCTGAGCCTAAGGCAGATGCTTAAGGCCTGAGCCACTCAGGTGCCCCTGTCAGCTGAATGTTTTTAATAAACAAAGTAACCTGCTTTCCTACCACTTGAAAATGGAGAAATACTGTTGCCATTATCATCAACAGAAGTTTGAATTAAAAGATCTTTGAAAATATTATTGTACTTTCCTATGATGTCTTGTGCATGAGTAGCATTCCATATACAAATTATTAGAATTGATAGTGCTAGCCCATCTAATTCTGGTAAAATGGTGGGTGGCAGTAGTATAAAATTCTTCCCACTATGAACAACTAGGGATGCTGGATTTATAACAACATATATGAAATATGTGGCTGAACTAACTAAATGGATTAGATTAAAAATCCCCATTTGGTAGAAATAAAAAGTGGTAAATTCATGGGCGGAATCTCTGGAAACCATAGGGCACAATAGATAGAAGCACTGGGTATCAGACTCAGTGTATCTAGCACTTGGATTTTGATGACCAAACTTTAGTTCATTCATGTAAGAAGTTGAAAAAAAAGATTGATATGTAGGGGCTGTAATAAAATTGAAACCTCAGTGAAAAGGAAAATAGAATGAAAACTATACACTGACATAGGAAGTAAATGGACAGCAGTGAAGCTTTTCTCTGGCTAGATTCTTGATGGAAAAAAAGAAAAAGAAGAACTTGGAAACCTGAACTCAAATCTTTGAATATTAAAGTCTAAGTGACCAATAACTACAAGATGGAGAAATTCATAGATCAATAATTAAGATAAAAATTGGTTCCAAATCTGTGAGTATTTAACACAGCAAATACAAAACATTCTAAAGAGACATTCTACCATCGGATCACAAGAAAATCTCACAGAAGGGGGTCTATCAAAATATCACAATAAAATAGTTTGGGAAATATTATTAAGAACTGGAGAGTGAATCAGAGGATTGAGAGATAAATTGGAGAAAATCATCCGGAATGCAGCACGTTCCAGCAAAATCCAGTGGAATGCAGCACTATCCAGAGATAGAAACATGGAAAATAAGTTCAGAGACAGGGAGAATAGACTGAATGAATGCCTAGTACACATTCAGTAGGCGTTCCAGGAGACAATATGGAAAGTAAGAACATAATTATTTGAACACAACACAGTTGAGAATTTCCAGAATTAAATTTCTTCATTTTCAAGAAGCATAAGTTCCATAAAGAATAAATAATTCCACATTTAGACATGTTTTATTAAAACTTCAGAATATTAAATCAAAGAGAATATGTAAAATACAACTGAAATAGAGAAGACATTACATAAAAAGAACTATAATTAGACTAACTATAGATAGTTCAACAAAAACAATAGGGATCAAGATTATGGAATAATATCTTTACTCTGTGGAAAGAGAGTAACTGTCAACCTATAATTCTCTGTCCAGCTAATCTCTCAAAGATGAGGGTCATATGAAGAAAATTTCAGATAAACAAAGACAGAGAATTTTCCCCTGCCAGTCTCTCCTTCAGGAAGAAGAATTTTAAGTCTTGGAAGAAGTGCGATGCAAGAAGATATTGGGAAATATGTGCGTACGCTTTGGAAAACAGTGTGGAGATTCCTTAAAAAATCAAAGATAGAGCTGCCCTATGACCCTGCAATTGCACTACTGGGCATTTACCCCAAAGATACGGAAGTAGTGAAAAGAAGGGCCATATGCACCCCAATGTTCATCGCAGCAATGGCCACAATCGCCAAACTGTGGAAAGAGCCAAGGTGCCCATCAACAGATGAATGGATAAAGAAGATGTGGTACATATATACAATGGAG
>PITA01020510.1:0-34780 GCA_004023965.1 Spilogale gracilis | reverse complement strand
TCTGGAAGTTTTCCTTCCGTTTCTATTTTTTGAAAGAGCTTCAGGAGAATAGGTGTTATTTCTTCTTTGAATGTTTGGTAGAATTCCCCAGGGAATCCATCTGGGCCTGGACTCTTGTTTTTGGGGATGTTTTTGATCACTGCTTCGATCTCGTTACTGGATATAGGTCTATTCAGATCGTCAATGTCTTCCTGTTTCATAGACATACTTTTTAAAGAAAATCTTGCAATTAAAACCAAAATCAAAAACAAAAACAAAACTTCAGTTTATTGTGTCTATATAACAATATAGTAATATTCAGTTTGAATTACCTCAAAAATCATGGAAATATAAATAGACAAATTCATCCATTTAGAGTTTACTAAAGAGAGTTCCAACATAAATAATGGGAGTTTTAAAATTTAAGTAGATTTAAATAATAGGATTGACTTTTTAGAAATGAAATGTCCTCACAGAAACCTAATTGAAATAGCACATACGGTGTTTAAGAAAGAAAATTAAATTTTAAAAATGTAATTACCTTGAATTCAGTATAGATAAAATGCAAAGACACAATCTTCAGTAAAAGCAAGTGTTGATTTATGTGAATTCAACAACACAGCTTCTAATAAAGTGCATGAAGTCTCTAAAGACATGATTTCTGAAAGGTCGAGCCTCCTTGGTTAAGTGTTATGAACTAGCCAATAAGCAGTTCAGCACTGGGACATGATAGCTTATAAGGTCTCCCAGCCCAGGCCCCACATCCACCACCTCCTTGAAGGGGAAAAGAGTAAAACTTTCCTTTTTATTTGGCGATCTCATTTCAGGAAACCGTCTACTGGAAATACAGTTCTACTTCAAACCAGGAGTGCTTATTGAATTTGAGTGTGAGGATCTGGGACAGTTGATTTAAAAAATGTAATGGAGGCTACTAAACCTCATCTTGCTAAGCTTAATGATAATTGGGGAAGGATAATTAGAATTTTTTAAATCTCCCCATTTTAATCAATCAGAGAGGTTTATTAGGATTTTTTTTTTAGATAAATTATTTTTATCTTACTAAGACCAGAAAGAGGAATTTCTGGTCTTAAATAAAACATGTGTTGTAATTTTTTTTAAGCCAACAACCGTGAAGAGTCTCTTTGAGCAAATCCACACTTAGAAAATAAAGCATGCCTTAATTGAATTAGACCATTGATTGTTTTACCTCCATCTCTTCATGTGCTATAGAATCATTGTATACATTTATGCACACACATATGCACAGAGACACATCAAAGAATTTGTTACTTTGTCTTCAATTGAAAGCAAATTTTTAGGTAGTCCACTTTAATCCCTTCCAAATTCCAGCCAAAGGGCTATTTGTACTTGAGTGGTACATAGGACAATTACAGGCTAAGGGTTTGTATATTACGTTGCATTATACTGAGAGCACTTATTTTTTCCACACTTAGGAAAGCTGTTGGAAAAGAATAAAGGTTGTTTCTATAAATGCCACCAAAGAAGACAGTTGAAGTGAATATGCTTTTTTTCTTAAACCAGGATTTCAATCATTTTTATGTCTAGTCCACAAGAAAACCCTAATATTATAGAGCTCTTTCCAATTCTCAGGTACTATAATATTATCTTCTTGAAGCACACACCCAGCTTCTATTCAATACTAATGGTGCCACCTCACATATGTCCTGAGGATACAGTAGCCCTGAGCCAGAATGCAGGCATGTGGCCACCTGGGTGGCTCAGTCGTTAAGCGTCTGTCTTTGGCTCAAGTCATGATCTCAGAGTCCTAGGATTGAGCCCTGCATCAGATTTCCTACTTAGCGGGAAGCCTGCTTCTCCCTCTCTCACTCCCCCTGCTTGTATTCCCAATCTAACTGTTTCTCTTTGTCAAATAAATAAAATCTTAAAAAGAAAGAAAGAAAGAAAGAAAGAAAGAAAGAAAGAAAGAAAGAAAGAAAGAAAGAAAGAAATGTGGGCATGTGCTTTTCTTGATGTGCTTTAGCTGTGCATTAAAAAATATTATACTTCAGGGGTGCCTGGGTGGCTCAGTTGGTTGAGCGACTGCCTTCAGCTCAGGTCATGATCCCAGAGTCCCCGGGATCCAGTCCCACATCTGGCTCCCTGCTCGGCAGGAAGCCTGCTTTTCCCTCTCTCACTCCCCCTGCTTGTGTTCCCTCTCTGGCTGTGTTTCTTTCTGTCAAATAAATAAAATCTTAAAAAAGAAAAAAAAAGATTATACTTCCATTAATTCACCTCATGAAAACAGATTGGCCTGTCTTCAAATTATATGGATAAAGAACAAGGAGATGGGTTTCAAGCCATCACCAACTCAAACTGGTTTAAGAGAAGGCAAGAACATTCGGTTAACTCCCCATGGGTGTATCAACATCAGACATCCCCACGAATCACTAATTTCTGTCATATGTAAGAGTGCAATTATGTATTTTTGCCTAGACTTAGGATGCTATGGATACAAACGAAGGTACATTAATATAAGAACCTAAATGATCATGTCTGAATTCCATCCCTGCATCCCTCCCATGTCTTCTAGCTAGAGCATATTTCTCTAATTCTCCCATAGTCATTTCTGGAAATGTGAGGTTCTTAAATAGAACCTATCTTTGTTTCCATATCAGCTTGTAAATAAAATTATAATGGGATATTATACTCAGTTAAATGAATGATTGATTTCCACTCTATTTTGCTATATCCCAAAAGAATTTTACCTTTAGTATTATCTTTACATTTAAAAACATTTTTCTATAATGTTTAAATATAAATGAAATCTAACACATATCTAGCACCTTTTTTAATGTACATGAAATACAATTTAATAAGAGGCTATTACAACTACAAAAAGATGGAAAATTCATGAAGAAACACCCCACTGCTTTCAGGGCTCTAAACATGAGCTGTCTGTTGAAGCAGCTTATACACACACACACACACACACACACTCACACACATATATGTATTATATATTAATTATATATATGAAAAGAATTACATATGTACTCATATATAAGGCCTTACAGATTTTGAAAGTAAGTAGAGAAACCTAGGTATCATCTGTAATGCAAAATATTTTTTGCTATCTCTACATATTGACCTTAAAACACTATCTTAACCTCAAGAGCATTTTGTGCCTACAATGTCACAAATGGCTATAGTCATATTGCAAACTGACAGAAATTAAAATAGCCTTTCTTTTAAGAGAAAAACACTTGTCATTTTATGCAACTTTATAAAATAGTTATAAAACATAAAGACTTCCCTTTAATTATCCTTTCCTATAATGGTACTTCTTAGTGATACCATATGAAATAACACTATAGCAGTTATTACACAAAAAAAAATGGTAACTATCAAATTGAGATCTGGAAACAACCCAAGTGCTATTCAACTGATGAATGGTACATCCATACAATGGCAAACTATTCAGGCCTAAATATGAACTATTGTTACACATGATAACTCAGAGGATTCTCAAAGACTCACTGAGAGAAGCCAGTCTTAAATGGTTACATACCCAGTGATTCCATTGACAGGACATTTTTTTTTAAAGATTTTATTTATTTATTTGACAGAAAGAGAGATCACAAGTAGGCAGAGAGGCAGGCAGAGAGAGAGGAGGAAGCAGGCTCCCTGCTGAGCAGAGAGCCCGACGCGGGCCTTGATCCCAAGACCCTGAGATCATGACCTGAGCTGAAGGCAGAGGCTTTAATCCACTGAGCCACCCAGGCACCCAACAGGACATTCTTAACAGACAATATAACAGTGATGGAGAACAGATCAGTGGTTGCCAATGGAAAGGGATGAAGGAGGGTATAACTATAGAGTCATAAAGTGATGGAGTTTTTGAGATAATGCAACTATTCCATATCATCCTATAATGGTGGAAACCATACATGTCTCATAATTCATATAACTGTAAACCAGAATCAAAAGTTGATTTTCCTTTACAATTAAAAATGATACTATGTATTTTTATATAAAGAAAACTGTAATTTAAAAAATAGAAACAACTGAATACATGTATATAATTTTATCAAGACTTTCCCTTCCCTATTTTATCCACTTAATTCATTTATTCAACAAATGTTTACTGAAAGCCTACTATGTCCTACTATTATGAATATGGGTGAACATAGTCAGATACATCTTTTGTGGAAATTCATTATTTGTTGATTTTACTTCCTCACCTCTCACTTCTCTTGAACCCATCTAATAATAAAGATATTACCTCCACCATTCCCTCTGAGACTGCATTTATAGAGATCACCAGTGACCTACATATTGTAAAATCCAGTCCTCAACTTACTGGCATCAGCATCTCTGGGTACAGGTATCCACACTTTCTTCACTTAGCTTCTGAAATACCACGACCCCTGTGTTTCCTCCTATCTCACTGACTATTCTTTAATTTTCTTCTCTGCTGGATTCTTCTCTTCATCTAGACTTCTAACTGTTTCCCTGCCTGAGAGCTCAGTCTGTGAACCTCTTCTCTATTAATATTCACTTCATAGGTAATTTCATAAAATGATCTCCAAGATAGTATATCCAGTGCCAGGGTCCTGGAATCCCAGGGTTCTGGGGTCATGACCTGACTTGAAGGCAGAAGCTTAACTGACTGAGCCACCCAGGGGCCCCTCCATTTTGATGTTTGATAGGTATTCCAAGAATAACAGCTCTTGACATTTCCACTACAAACAATGACAACAACAAAACTAATAATAACCCCTGCCCCTTGTACATTCTTCTTTATCTCAGGAAATGTCAGTGCCATCCTAGAATTTACTCAGGCCAAATTTTTTAGTTCATCTTGACTACTCTTTTTCTCTTTGGGAGGACATGTCTACAATAAGGCTGAAAGGAGATACCAGATAGATACACACAATAAAATTATAGGCCAGTTAAAATATTTTTAATTAGAGTAAGACAAAGGAATTGTTTTAAATAGTGAGTTTATCTAATTGGGTTTATGTGGAAAATGTGTTGGGTGGGATAGTTGCAAAAATAGAAGAAGAAAGGCGGTTATACCATCAGAATAGTATTCCTGGAGAGGAATGATGGCCTTGTAGGTTGTGTGGAAGTGGAAGGCAATAGGTTTCCTTATGCACAGAACTTGAGGATTTCTAGTTCATACAACTAGACAAATGTTGGCGTCACTGGCAGAGAACCTGTGCTGTGCTTATTTTTGTTTGTTTTCTAGGGGAGATGGATAAAAACCATTTGATCATTTTTGGACATATTTGGTTTGAGATGCCTTTCCCACATCCAAAAGTATATATCAACTAGCAGGTGTGTATCCCTGTCAGCAACTTGGGAGATAGGTAAATCTAGAAACATATAATTGAGTCTTTTGCATACTGAGAAAACTTTAATCCAAAGGTATTAATGATATGGTTTATACTATATAATATAAAATTATAATATAAGCTTTGAAGAGATCATGTAAGGCTGACCGTTGGCAACATCAGTGTTTGGTGAGGGGGTAGAGAAGAAGGGAGAATTCTTTTCAGAGAATAGTGATCTGAAAAGAATAAAGTAGAAAGAATATTATGACATGGAAACCAAGAAAAGATAGTTACTTCAAGATGGGTGAGTCAGAACCACAGTATCTTCATGAAAATTCAAATAAATACCAATAATTGTCTGAAGAATTTAGGAAGATGGGGGTCATTTGTGGTCTTAACGTGTATTATTTTAATGGAAGGATGAGGTCAAAATACTGACAGGACTAAATTAGTGAGTAAATTGGATGGAAGGAAATGAAAACATTTAGGCAACTATGTTGAGAATTTGGGTAATAAACTTTGGGGAAGCAGTAAGGACAAGGGCATAAAGCTAGAAGCAGCTAATGGCTAATGAAGTGAAAACAGGAAAAAATTAAGCAGTCCAGCTGATCTGAATCTGGGACAATTTCAGGAGAAATTGTTGCGAGGGAGGGAGAAAGAACAGAAAAGGAGTATAAGATAACTAGCAAAGGTGTTGTGGAAATGACGATTCATGTAATTTAACCTGGATGATGAGTATGAAAGGGAGCTGTTGATAAATAAAGACATGAATGGATAGGAATGGACATGAGATATAGACAGGACTGAACATCTGAAAAAGAGATGGTTGAATAGATAAATTGAACATATAAGAAGATGTGGTAAAGAAAGTCAGGCTTCAACAACTAATTTTAGGGGGAAAGAAATTGGAGATGATGACATGATGATAGGAATGCCCACTAGAATGGACTGTTAAAATGGAGAAAAAGAGACTGTCACAGAGTTGAAGAAGTCAATGCAGTGAGAAGCCAAGACACTGAAGGGTTCACCCTGTGAGCACTGAAGATATATATGGGGTGGTGACAGTAAACTAGGCAACACAGTCCTCAGCACGCTGGCTTGAGGGGGGAGAATTAGCATTATTTACAGAAAGTGGAAGAGCCATATGCTAGAGGTGATAATGGAGATAAAGGGGGTCACCAAAGCCCCATTCCTGACCATGAGTTATGTTGGGCAAGGCAAGTAAACAGGAAAGGGATGAAGTGGTGCATGCAGGAAGGAGACAGTTATCAGTGAAGACAAGATGATGGAGAAAACATGGAGCTGTCCACTGAGGACACAGTGCGGCTTGCTGATTATGGAAGAGCAACTCCAGAGGACATCGTGAATGATCCAGTAGGTACAGGAGGGCAGCCCAAGGGCCACGTGGGGCAGCGTTGTAGAGAACATGGAACATCAGAGCACCAATGGGCCAGAGGAAAAGGCCATTGGCTCTTTAGCTGATTAAAACAGGGATCAGAAGTACTTGAAGTTAGCTACAACAATCTCATTGAGGACAATGAGCATTTCTTTTACCATTTGGCTTGGTGGACAGGATTCCCAATGCCTGAAACATGACATGTACCATGTGGCTCTCCTGTTAGAAAACCCTAAGACTGCCAGCCTGCCAACCATACACAGAATATGGGCTGGGAGGCAGCAGAGCCACACACGATAGACTATTTACTGAGCCTTCTCACTGATAGTTAATTCAAATATTTGACATGTTCATGATGACAAAAAATTTCAAAAGACTATTGACAGATGTAACCTGTCTAGACTTCTAGGTTAGAAAAGAAAAATGATAGGGACATTTAAAAGAATGATAAAGTACAAAATCATGCTTTACCTTTAAACGTGATTTCTCAAATTAAATATGGAACTGAATTCCCTAGCATGTGAGCTTGGTCTTTTGGCTTATCCCTCAAATGGAGCAAAATTCAGCACCCAGACTGACATAGCAATGTCTAGTTAAGAATAAAAAGGCTATTCTTTTATTCTGAGCTTCTTTTAATTAAAGGGAAAAGCATATCCTAGGAGGCCCAGCAGATCTCAACTCAGATGCCGCTGACTATGACAGAGTCACATGCTCTTGGTCTAGCTGCAGAGACCCTTCAAAGCATGTTTCTGGGGACAAGTTAACCTCTTTATAGTGGAAACTTGACTACATTGGCAAAAAGGAAATGAAGAAGAGGAGAGGGGACTCATGAGTGGTCACCAGGACCATCTGCCTTAGGAAGGTTGGGTAGTTTCTTACTGAATTATAAGTAGTGTGTGTGTGTGTGTGTGTGTGTGTGTGTGTGTGTGTGTGTGTGTGAATATATCTCTAAATACATCAACATTATTTTGTAAACATGTTTTTCCAGTTTGCAAATGTCTCTTAATTTTTTTATGGGACCTATTGTTCCTTAAGGAAACTCTCCATGTTTTTGTAGACAACTCTATCAGCTGCTTCCTTTACAGCTTCTGTCTTGATGTCCTGCACAGAAAATTGTCCTCCATCAAAGATTCTAAAATATTCACTTCTATTTTCTTCAACTATTGTCGAAATTTTACTTTTTAATATTACATGCATTGCTCTATCTGAAATTGATTTCAGTGAGGTATGGATTTTCATTACACTTTTCCCCCAAAGGCTAACTAGTTTTCTCAGCATCATTTGTTGAATAGCCAATCTGTTATCCATGAATTTGAAATACTACATTAACAAAATGTTAAAAATCCATATAAAACTGAGACAAGTCCCAAATTCTTTTTCTTTCCCTTTCACCTATTTAATGAATGTTGTTTTAGTTCTGCATGTTTAAATAGAAATGGAAAGCAGAGAGAAGATAGACAGAAACCCTCTGAGTTCAGTCTGAGCTACATCTGGAGGATGACAGACTTGTACTCCCCTTTTAAGATGAACCAAACAGCCTCATGCGTAGACAAAAAACTTCATCCTAGAAGTGAAAAGGACCCAAAATATCCATGCCTGACTTTGTCCACCCCATTTAGCAGTGGACTCTGAAGATAGTTCACCTCTAAATTCCAACCCCCTTCTTCTGAGCAGCCAGAATATTTTTCATCCATAACAAATAGTTATTGATTTCCTACTGTATGCCAAGCACTTTTCTAGAGACAGAAGAAAAATAAAGGTTGAGACAAAATCCATGCTTTCACTACACGAGTAAGCAAATAAACAAGATAATTTTGCACGATGATAAATACAGAGAAGACAAAAAAGCAAAGTGGTGAGATTGAAAATGCTGAGGGTCTCTGCTGGAGGTTTCTCAACAAGTGCTCAGGGAAACCTGGCCTGAGTGAGCAGTACCCAGCAAGGATTGCCTAGAGGCTGAGCATGTCAGGTAGAGGCAATTTCAAGTTCAAAAGTCTGAGACTGGAACGAGTTTTAAATTTGAGACATGGGAGGAAAAGAAAAGGCAGAGTGCAATGAAAAGTGCTGGTGGGGAGAGTAGCAACGAGGCTGAAGAGTGAGGCAGGTGAGCAAACAGATCAAATAGGATACTGTAGGCTGTAAGAAGACCAGATTTCAGTGGTAGGTTTTTACACAAACCTGCTGCCCTAACCTGAGGATTTCCTATACCCAGGAGATCATTGGGGCGCCTGGCTGGCTCACTCAGTAGTGCATGCCACTCTTGATCTTACATGAGTTCAAGCCCCATGTTGGGCCTGGAGCCTACTTTAAATATCTATCTATCTATCTATCTATCTATCTATCTATCTATCTATCTAATCTCCTTCACGAGCTTTTTGCTTTAATTTTCATTACTGCTGCTCCCACAATCCTTACTCCAGCCTTTTCCTGTGCCGGGTTCTGCTGGAGCCACTGGTAATTATAACCAGTAGGAAAAGGACTCCTGCTATCAAAGCCTGGATGGAAAATGCAAATCTGACTTTGTCAGTCTTGTGTTACATCTGTGAACTTTCCCCTGATACTACTTTTTTTCCCTGGTGTTTTGTTGCACTATGATTTTAATAGTAGCATTTAACATCTATTAAGGTCATTTATTATGCCCTAAGCAATGTTTGGAGGTTTCATACCTGTTAACTCATCGAATCTTCACAACACACCTGTGAAGCTGGAACTGTTTATCACTCCTCACTATAGATGAGGAGCCTGGAAGCACAGATTTTTCCCCTGGACAAACAGCTTCTAAGTAGAAGAGCTGGGATTTGAATACAAAGAGGAACACTGAGCCATTAGGCTTTGCAACATCCCCAAAGCCCTGTTATGGGTGCTTTGCATTTGACCAATGCTAAATTTCTAAAAGAACAAGCAAAGAAGAATTATTTAAGAAATTATTTAAGAAATAACATCCTAATAACAGAAGCCTACGATGTGCCTATTATGAAGCTTTATACATATGTTCCTCTATTTAATACAACCCCTCCCTGCCCTCCCCCCACACGTCTGCTGCCCTAGTCACTTTCAGGTACCACTACCCTGCTGCTTCTCAATATCTAGCAATGCCCAAGCACCTTCAGAAGAGAGCCTGGGAAAGAACTCTTAGGGTCACAGTGCCTTAAGGCTGGAGGACTGCCTGTTTGAGCTGTGTAGGGAAACATTCAGGCTGGCCACCGTGCAGGCAGAGGTTAGGTGGCAATTGTGAATAATGGAAGACAACAGATGCTAGTACCCTTCTCGTATCAGTTGGTTCACTGCTGCTGGAGCTTGTTGGTTTAGGGCCGCAACCAGATAATCCTGTCTGACACACGGTAGACGTTCAATCCGTGTTCACAGAGTCCATGAACAGTGTCCCTGAAATGCTAACAAATTCAAACTCTCACCTTTTATTTTTATCCTTCTAAAAACACAATTCTCTGTTCTCTTCCATTTCCTTGGTTGACTCTTATCAAAGACATCTGATCTTTGTCTTTGATTATGGAGCTGCCTCTGCTTTAAGCACTTAGTAATTTGAGACTCTGAAACTCACACCAACTCAGTGAAAAGCACCGTTGGGCTCCCTTTTGCAAAAGGAGCTAAGGCATAGAGAGATTAATTTACCTTCCAAATTCACAAACTAGTAAATAACAGAGCCAGAATTCCATTGCAAGAAGCTTATCTCCGATCTCTCGGCTATTGACCAGCATGGCCCACCCTGATAGGAGTTGTTCTGTCCCTGAGAACCTCCTAATGCCTCACTAGCCTTATGGCAAAAGTGAGACACCATTTAGGGTTATTCTTAGATTATAGTGTCGAAGCTTCTATACCTTGACTTCAGGTCGTTTTTATTTTCCCAGAATTCACTCTCCCCATTTTATAATCCAGGGATAACAAATTACAAATCCCTAGAGTTGCTTATACTCTGTCCATAAATCAATACTTGTCAGAGCTCACTTGTTGCCAATGGCAGCGTTCAAGGCTCAACTCCACAATGGATGGGATCCCACACTCCCCCCAGTGGACTGCCATGGCTAACAGCGAAGACTTTGATAGCCGATCTAAAAGTGCCAGCAATTCTCCAAGATGTAAAGCAGCTTATACCCATGAATCCATAGGCCAGAGAAGGATGTGCCCTCCTCACTTCCATTCAATCAGAAATCAACCACAACAAGGCCATTTGGACCTGCAGCAGCACCCTCTTTAGTGGCATAGAACTTTCAACTCGCACACCTGTCTTCCTCAGAGAACACACTGACTCTGAATGGGCTCCTAGATCAGCTATGTCCTGTGCCTCCCACCAGCACTGCCCACCGCCACCCACCCCGTCAAATGGATCAGTCACTGCTGTCCTCCTGCCACCAGAACACACACTTTCTGTCTTCAGACTGGAGTCCTCTTAGAGACTTCTTTTATTCTTTTTTTTTTTTTTTAAGATTTTATTTATTTATTTGACAGAGAGAAACACAGCCAGAGAGTGGGGAACACAAGCAGGAGGAGTGTGAGAGGGAGAAGCAGGCTTCCCACCGAGCAGGGAGCCCGATGTGGGACTCAATCCCGGGTCTCCAGGATCATGACCTGAGCCGAAAGCAGTCGCCCAACCAACTTAGCCACCCAGACGCCCCAGAGACTTCTTTTATTCTTTCCAATATTCTGACATTGTCTGGATTAACCCTAGTAGATAAGACTTTTTTTGTTCTTTTTATGGTAAACTTCAGTAAGGCAATAGAAGTCAGAGTTCTAATTTTCTATGCTCCATTCCAGAAGACTACTTTGACCTTTCATGAAAATCCCTGGTTCTGTACAGTGGGAAGTGCTTCCTAGCTTTATAGACAGGTTGTTCAAAGAAGGCTATTGCCTAACATCACCTTCGACTTCCAAAACATAACACCTGCAATTTTAAATATTTATCAGGAAGAGGAAAAACTCCCTAATGAATCTCAATATGACTGTATCCTAAAGCTCATTCAGCTTTCTAAAACAATATTTGCTGAAGAGAAGGTTCTGGGATTCACACATACCAGAGTGATCCTAATTCTAAATTAATTCTCAAATTAGTTCTCTTCCAGCTACATATATACTCTAAATCCTACAGTTCCTTCCTTAAAACAGAGGAAATTTGAAAGGAGTTAATTTCTTGTTTGCTCTGGAGAAGAGGATAAAATCCAGCCTAATCCTTCTGAGCAGCAAATCCAGAGGAAGGAAAGAAGAAAGCAGAATGGTTTATTTGAAATCATCCCCTTTCCTTGTTTCTTGGAGGGGAAAGTAGTTCTTACATCTTTACCTAGACTTCCTCGAGTTATGATGGTAGGTTGACTAGTGTCCCTCCATGTTCAAGTCCATCTAGAACATGAGAATGGGACCTTATTTGCAACAGCATCTTTGCAGATATAACTATGTTAATATGAGGTCATACTAGATTAGGATCAGCCCTACCTCCAATAACTGGCATCTTTGCAAGAAGAAGAGAGGGTACCCAGAAAGGCATTGGAGGAAGACCATATGAAGACAAGAACTGAGACTGAAATTATTCTGCCACAAGTGAAAGAACATCTGAGGTCACCAGAAGCTGGAAGACAAGGAAGAACTCTTTCCTAGATCCTTTAGAGGAAGCAGACTTCTAGACTCCATAAATGTGGGAGAATAATTTTCTGTTGTTTTTAAGCCACTGAGTTGGGGTTAGGTTGTTACAGCAGCCCTAGGACACAAGTACCCAGGAGAGTGTTCATTTGCTCATTTCACTCTGCTGACTTAGGCACTCCACAATACAAGTTTGAGGAGACCTGAATAAGTCACTGCTACACGTGGAGTTTGTACCGGTAAGAGGCACAGACTCCAGTGCCAAGTTGCCTGGTAGATTATTTTTGCTCAGGCTGCCATAACAGAATACCATAGCCTGGGTGGCTTAACAGAAATGTCTTGCTCTTTTTTCTGGAGGTGGGTAAGTCTAAGATAGAAGTACAGGCCAATTAGGTTCTTGGGGAGAGTGTTCTTGCTGATTTGAAGATGTCTATGTTCTAGCTACATCTTCACCGAGCAGAGAAAAAGAGAATACAGGTGATCTCTGGTATCTCTCACTTCCCAACTTCTTATAAGGATGTCAGAAACCCCATCAGGTTAGTCCCTCAGCTTATGACCTCATTTAACCTTAAGTACTTCCTAAGTCCCTATCTCCAAATACAGTCACACTGTGGACACAATTCAATCCACAGCACCAAGTTTAATATGTATCTTCCACATTTTTGCCATGAAATCCACTGCATGCTATTTAATTTCTCTGGTTGTCTATTTCCTCCTCTGTAAACTGGAATACCAGCACCAGTACTTTACAGGATTATTAAGAATGACGTGTATTAGTATATTTAAATTATTTTCAACAGCTCCTCATACACACTAAACAGCACATAAGGATTTTCTGTAACTGTAGTTACCAGGATGTACCTAAATCGTGATATTTTATTTTTCACAATAAGTCCTATGGAAGAAACTGGTTCTTTCCATAATTATGGCATTATAGAAGAGCGCGATATTCAATGGCAGCCACACTTCCAGATCCTCAAGGTAAACCTTCCTTTGGCATTATTCATAGACTTGTGCTATCTCCCAAGCACCCACATTGACAAATATTTGTAACATTTGTACAGCAACACTGCTCCTATTGCTGTATGTCAACATTGACCATCCCCACAGGGGCCATAATGAGATCACTGACCCCCATGAAAACCAAAAGAAAAATCTGCTGGAGATCCCTTACTGTCTACTTTACAAATTCCTGTTTTTCTATTCTTAAGAAGACTACATGCAAGATGATTGATTTAGTGTTGGTCTCTGCAGAATCTTCATTTACATGTCACTCTGTTAAGTGTGGCTTTGCTTTTAAATCACAAGTTTCTTGTAGATTGCTTACATCTCTTGTGTATGTATATACGAAAAGCAAAATGATGACTGCCAAAGAATTTCACCAAGTAAAAGATTCCAGTTTCATATCTGTGTTATCTAATGCTTCAGTGAAATTTTAACTCCAATAATGATTTGAATGTTTCATACAATTTATGGGCAAAATAAACTTCAAAGTTAGTTCTTTCAAGTGTTAAATAGCTAGTATTCTTGTATATCAGAGGCCAGCTCTGGCTGAACCAGGAGTCTCTGAAGGAAGGACAGTGTCAGAGAACGAGAGAGCCCCGAAGATTCTTCGATTACCTGCCAGGTATCTCCGACTTGCCGGCTTTCCATGTCTTTATTTATAGGCAACAAGTTACAAATCATCATAAAGGAAAAAATCTTTTACGGGAAATGATTTTTGCCTACACAGTGTTTTGACCAGTGAAACATAGTGCTTTGGTCAGTGAAACATGTTTGCAGGTGTTCATATCTACAATTTGCATTAACTCCTTCAACCAGAACGTGCTAATTATAAGGTTATTTATGATTTCTTATATGTCTACAATGTACATTAAAACTCTCAACTAAAATGGGGACATGTAGATTCGTAGGGTTATTTATGACTTTCTACATCTGGTTCCTAGATGATAAAGGGTAAACTAATCATATGGTGTTTTTTAAGCAGGTCTTACAGAAAAGAAGGCAATTAAAAAGGTTAGATGATATATATATATAGTTTTGGCTACATTAGTAAAACAATGGCCAGAAGTTAGTCTGTCTGGCATCAAAGAGAAAGATAATTTATTTTGCAAAGGTAAAAGTGCTTTCCCAAGCCTCTTTTCTATGACTAGGTGCAGAAGTCTTTATTAAGAATCCTTTGTTAAAAAAAAAAAAAGAAAAAAAAAAGAAAAAAGAAAGAAAGAAAGAAAGAAAGAAAGAAAGAAAGAAAGAAAGAAAGAAAGAAAGAGAACCCTTTGTGTGTGTGGCAATGTTCTTGTTAGCATAGTTTTGTTTCTTATATTAAGCCCTTTATTTAACCATTTAAGAGTCTCTACAATCTCCTCCACAGAGCTGCAGGATATTTAAAGGAAAAGTACAAAAAGTACACTCTTAAGGACTGTAAGGGAGTCTCCATTGGGCCTAGAGCATCCTGAGGCCCTGTCAAGAGTAATGTGCTTTGCTTTTAGGATAAAGACCAATCAGTAGAAAGAGGAGATGCCAGTTTTGCACCATTGGCCAGGAGCAAAGCTCAGACTGACTTTTCCTTGCTGTAACCACGTCAGGCCTAGTGGGGTTATTTCCCCTGAGGCAGGAGTTGTGTTCAGACTGCCATGTTCCCCACGGTGACTCCATCAGCTTGGGAGACCCAGGTGGCTCCTGACACTTGTAGAAGTTTTTTTTGTTAATTCAATTAGAAAGTTTAGCACTGCAGTGATAAAACAAATACAAATGTTGAAGAACAGCATTATCACACAACTAAGTTGAAAATATAGAAAGAGATTCTTAAATTGGGTATAGTGCACATAAAATTTTTATTTGCATTCGAACGGCAATGTTTTGAAAATAAAAACAAGAGTCATAATTTTCAAATTTACAAACACATATGCATATATATTAATTTCTTTACTAAGTTAATATTAGTTAAATACTCTATATAAAAGTAGATATAGATATTTCCACATGAGAGTTTGTGACTTAATCCTTTGCTGCCCACATCAATAATATTTTGGAAATGTTTGACTCTTTGAACGACTGCTTTGTCAATAAAGCTAAGGAACCTGCAATGGTATTGAACATTTTTTTAAAAAAAATCCTCTAGGTATTGATGTTTTTATCAAAAAAGGAAATTAAAAACATGGAAAGTGGGGCACCTGGGTGGCTCAGATGTTAAGCATCTGCCTTCAGCTCAGGTCATGATCCCAGAGACCTAGTTATGAGCCCCACATTGATGCCTACTTCTCCCTCTCTCTACTCCCCCTGCTTGTGTTCCCTCTTTAGCTGTGTTTCTCTCTGTCAAATAAATAAAATCTTTAAAAAAAATTAAAAACCATGTAAGGTATTCAACAAATGGAACCCTTTCCCAAAATTTCAGGTCTAAAGATTTTGGCAGCTCGAAAGTATTGACCGTATGCAAAAAAGAACACATTGAAAGTATCCTCACTTTCAAATTAACCATACAATGCACATTCAAGGAATATTTGAAAAAATATTTTAAAAATAAAATTAATAAAGCCATGGTAAATTCTTGTACTTAAAAATACCAGTGACATAGTATTATACATAGTTACACCTAAGCCATGACTAAAGTGTGTGAAAATGTATAAGAATAATTATTCAGGTTATGATAATTTTTACATAAGATTGTTTTTAAATTTTGCATTAACAACCACTGATTGGGGAGAAATTTTTAGTTGTGAAAATATGGCTTGAATATAAATATTTTACATCTACAAAATAGTTAATCCCATTTGTCCATTCATAAGAACGTATTTCAAAATCTTATCATCTTAATCAGCTTTATTGTTTTCTTTCACTTCTCAAAGTGTTCTGGTGTGGAAGGATAAATGTATGCTCATCTTTTAAGCTTTGAAAGATTGATTTTCATAGGCATACCTTTGTATTGCAGGTTTGGTTTCAGAACACCTCAATAAAATGAATCAAATTAATTTTTTGGTTTCCCAGTGCACATAAAATGTATGTTTCCACTATACTGTCATCCATTAAATGTGCAACAGTGTTATGTCTAAAATAGCAATGTGCATCCCCTAATTAGAAATGTTTTATTGTTAAAAATTGCTAACCATCATCCCAGCTCTCAGCAAGTCATAATCTTTTTGCTGGTGGAGTCTTGCCTAGAGATTGGTGGCTCCTGATTGATCAAGGTGGTGGCTGCTGAAGGTTGGGGTGACTGTAGCAATTTCTTAAAATAAGACAACAATGAAGTTTGCCACACCGATTGACTTTTCCTTTCATAAGTAATTTCTTGTAGCATGCATTGTTACTTCATTGCACATTACCTACAGTAGAACTTCCTTCAGATTTGGAGTCAGTCCTCTGAAACCCTGCTGCTGCTTTACCAACTAAGTTTATGTAACATTATCAGTCCTGTGTTGCCATTTCAACAATCTTCACAATATCTTCACCTGGAGTAGATTCCATCTCAAGAAATCACTTTATTTGCTTATCTATAAGAAGTAACTCCTCATCCATTAAACTCTAAAATGAGATCACAACAATTCAGTCACATCTTCAGGGTCTACTTCTAATTCTATTTCTCTTGCTGTTCTTACCACATTTTCAACTACTTCCTCAACTGAAGGCTTGAACCCCTCAAAGTCATCTATGAGAGTAGAATCAACTTCTTCCAAACTCTTGTTATTGTTGATATTTTGACCTCATCTCATGAATCATGAATATTCTTTTTTTTTTTTTAATTTATTTATTTGACAGAGAGAAACATAGCCAGAGAGGGAACACAAGCAGGGGGAGTGAGAGAGGGAGAAGCAGGCTTCCCCCCGATGTGGGACTCGATCCGGGGTCTCCAGGATCATGACCTGAGCCGAAGGCAGTCGCTTAACCAACTGAGCCACCCAGGCGCCCCAGAATCATGAATATTCTTAATGGCATCTAGATTGGTGACTCCTTTCCATGTTTTCAGCTTACTTTGCCCATATCCATCAGAGGAATCTCATTATCTATGGCAGCTATGAAATCTTTTCTTAAATAATAAGACACAAGGGCACCTGGGTGGCTCAGAGCCTTAAACCTCTGCCTTCCGCTCAGGTCATGATCTCAGGGTCCTGGGATCGAGGCCTGAGTCGGGCTCTCTGCTCAGGAGGGAGCCTGCTTCCTCCTCTCTGCCTGCCTTTCTGCCAACTTGTGATCTCTCTCTGTCAAATAAATAAATAAAATATTTTTTAAAATAATAATAATAATAAATCAAAAGTCAAAATTACTCCTTGATTCGCAGGCTACAGTTAGTAGGCATTAAAAAAACATTCATTTTATTGTACATCTCCTTCAGAGATCTTAGGTGACCAGGTGCATTGTCAATGAGCAGTAAGATTTTAGAAGGAAATTTTTTCCCTGACCAGTAGATCTCAACAGTGTGCTCAAATTATTCAGTAAACCACATTATAAACAGATGTGCTGTCATCCAGGCTTTAGTGTTCCATTTATAGAGTACAGGCACAGTAGATTTAATCTATTTCATGAGGCCCTAGGATTTTTATAATGATAATTAGCATTGGCTTCAACCTAACGTCACCAGCTGTATTAGCCCCTAACAAGAGAGTGGGGCTGTCCTATGAAGTTCTGAAGCCACACAATGACTTCTTTCTCGCTATTAAAGCCCTGGATGGCAGTCTCCTTCCGATATAAGACTGTTTGATCTTCCTTGACAATCTATTTAGTGTAGCCACATCCATTAATGATCTTACCTAGATCTTCTGGATCACTTGCTGCAGCTTCTACATCAACACTTGCTGCTTCGCCTTGCAATTTTATGTTATAGAAATGGCTTCTTTCCTTATTCATGAGCCCACCGGTCGGGGATGGTGCATGATCTGCCCTTCCCTCCATACCCAACCCACCAGAATTCTAGTGGAGGTACCTATGAATGTGAATGAAAGCCCAGAGGAGCTTTCCCTGCCTAGAATCCAAAAAGCCACTTACCCTGTGGGTCAGGGCAATATGTCCTTGGTGTGCTTATTCAAGACATAGTTCCATTTAATCGTCCTCCCAGTAATCATATCTCTGTATCTCTTATCTGTATTTCTTGATCCCTGTGCCTCAATGGTCTCAACTTCTGTGAGTTTAAGCAATCACTCTGTACCCTGCTGTAACAATACTAATCCTGTCTCTAGGGCAGGTGCAAAATCGTTAAAGATTTAACTGCACCACCCAACTTCCTCACTTGGGAATAATAAAAGACCGGGACCCTTGACAGTCAAGAGAGACAAAGCCCTGAGACAGAGAGAGACTGAGAGCCTGCAGAGAGACAGAGAGAAAAAGGCAGAGGGCCTGTGAGGAAGCAGCAAGAGAGCCTTAGAGGAGAGAGCAGGAGAGCTGGCAAACAGCAAGAGAGCTTGCAAAGAGAGACTGAGAGGCTGAGAGACAAAGGCAGAGAGCCTGCGAGGAGGCAGAGAGCCTTAGACGCAGCAAGAAAGCCTTTGAGGAGAGCAGCAAGAAACAGCAAGAGAGCCTGCAAAGAGAGACAGAAGCAAAGAAGCAAGAAAGCAGCAGAAAGAGAAGCAGACAGAGTAGAGAGACAGAAGAGAGAGAAGTAGAGCAAGAGGGCCAAAGCCAGAGCTAGAGAGCTAGAGCTAGAAAGCCAAAGAGCTAGAAAGCCAGAGCTAGAGAGCTAGAGCTAGAAAGCCAGAGCATGCGGCTGAGCCTGCTTCATAGGTCTCTCCTGACTGACCTCGGGTCTGTCAACTTTCATTAGATTTCCGTGTCCGTGTCATTATTTCGCCCACCAGACATCCCGCGGTTTGGGACCCACATCTCTGCTGAGGCTGACTCCTCCCGCAGTGACACCCACCTCTGCTAGCTTCCAACTTTTCTTTTGCAGCCTCCTCACCTCTCTCAGTCTTCACAAAATCTAAGACAGTTAAAGCCTTGTTCTGGATTAAGCTTTGGCTTGAGGGAATGTTGTGGCTGGTTTGATCTATCTGGGTCACTCAAACTTTCTCCATATCAACATTAAGACTGTTTCGCTTTATCACTGTGAGTTCACTAAAGTAACATGTATAAGTTCCTTTAAGAACTTTTTCTTTGCATTTACACTTGACTAACTATTTGGTGCAAGAGGATTAGCTTTCAACCTGTCTCAACTTTTGGCATGCCTCCTCCTTAGGCTCATTTCTAGCTTTTGATTTACGAGGAGAGACATACAAGTCTTCCTTTCACTTGAACATTTAGAGATCCTCATATAGGTATTAACTGGCCTAACTTCATTCAATATTATTGTGTCTCAGTGAATAGAGAGGCCTGAAGAGAGGGAATAAAATGAGGGAACAGCTGTTCAGTGGAACAGTCAGCATACACCTAACATTTATTAAATTCACCATCTTCCATGGGCCTGGTTTGTGACTTCCCAAAACAATTACAATAGTAACATCAAAGATCATTATAACAAATATAGTAATAAAATATTTTCAATATTTCCAAAATTACCAAAATGTGACCAAAAGCCAGAATGTGAGCAAATGCTGTTTGAAAAATGTACCTACAAAATGTGCCACAAACCTTAAACTCATTAAAAAAAAAATTTTAAAACCCAGATGTATCTGTGAAGCAAAATAAAGCAAAGCACAATAAGTTATGCATATGCTCTGATGGGAATAAAAATCATTTAGAGCTAAAAAGTGACACAATGCAGCTTATAAACTATATATACATAAAACATACATTTTCTTCTATATTCTAGGATTCCTTTATCTGCTATAGAATGAGTAACATGATAATCCATAAATCGAGACCATTTAAACACCTATTAAACAATAGGTCAACATCTTTTATAACAATGTCATTAGAAATGATAATGTAACAGTGGAGATGATGACTATTATTCAGATTTGAAATCTAGTTCAAAGGAACCAAAAGCATCAGGTTGAATGTTAGTTGCGGGAGAAACACAGTGAGAGACTATGCAAGTGGAGATGTTATTTTCAAAGATTATAAGAGATGATATTTGCTGACAAGAGGTAAAAGGCTTGCAAGTTCAGTTTGGGACAAAGTTGAGATGACTATTAGACTTCTTAGGGTTACTGGCAAGAAGGTAGTTGAACATATGAGTCAGGTGTAGAAGAGAACTGGTCTGGAGATATAACTGAAAACCGCGAGATATTTAAGCAGCAATTAAATTCAGAAGACTAGACTAGACCCAGGAATAAATCTAGGCAAAGAATAAAGAAGTCAAGAAACTAAATTTCAAGGCCACCATTTATAGAGAGAACCAAAAAGTGAAACTGAAGAGGAATGCCCAGTGTAACAGGAAGAAAACCAGAGAAGAAGTATACACTGGAATGCATGTGAAGGAAATGTTCCACCAAGAACCAAGACAAATGATCAACTTTATAAAATGATGATAAGTCAGGTCTGAGGGGAACTGAGAATTGACTTAGCAATGCAGAGGTCATACTTGACCATTGGACTTAGCAATGTAGAGGTCATAGTTGACCTTGACAAAAGTCTTTAGGATGAAATGACTAGAGAAGTAAAAGATTGTGCTTTTATATACTTAAGCTAAAAGAACAAGACAGACAGAGAGAGAGAGAAAAACAGGGATATGTAGATAGTATGGCAAATAAATGTTAAATTTTGGTGATAGAAATACAGTATTTCATTATCATGTTCAAATTCTTGTATGTTTGAATTTTCTAAATAAAAACCTTAAAACAGAATAAAAATAGTGGAAAAACAATTACACACAACTTCTCTTAGTTGCTTGGTTATAAAAGAGAGATGAGAAATGGGGCTCAGGGATGTTAGTTGGAGAGGATGCAGAGTCCAGAGAGATTTTTTTTCTCAAGTATATGAAAAAGTATAATTTATTTGTATGATGACAGTAATAATCCAGTAAAGAGGCAAAATTGATGGTGCACAAAAGAAAAAGGGGAGACATGCTAGAAAGATAATTGATCAGATAAAATGGAGGAGGGTTCGATAAAAGTTTAACTTTAGATAAGAGCAAGACGTTATAGGAGTGATGTAGGGACTGTGGGCACAGCTGAAGTTTCCTGGGGGTTATGATGGAGAAAGTATGCAGCATCTTTATTTCAATTCTTTCCGTACCTTAAGTGAAATAAGTAAGGTAATAAGATGAGTGAAGATGGATAAGAGAGTATGTTAAATTTAAGAAAAAAGCAGGAAATAGTTACCTATGAGAGCAGCAGAGTAAAAAGGACTGAGTTCCAGTGAGCCAACCGTCATAGTTGGGTGCCTTTTTTATCCACTATAGGTAGGAACCCTAGTGTAAATGTTGAGTAAAAACAGGTGGATTAATTTACAGATTTTTCAGACTTGTACAAAAAAAAAGCAAGACAATGAAGGCTATAGGTGAGGCAAAAAAAGGAGAGGGAGTAAAGAGGTTACAGACTGAAGGCTGTAGGTCTCAGTAGATCATACAGAATCTAATACAGATAAGAATCTGGGTTATAAGTTTATTTGTATGTTGACTGAATTAAAATGTAAAATTATTTTCACTAAGACACATTATAGAAGTGGAAAGAGAGCCTGAAAATTGGAAACAAATATTGAATTTTTATATTCATGTATATTTATGTACGGTATACTATACAGATAGCTATATTTTTTAACTCCTAAAAACACTAAAAAGAACAAGATGCATAGGCAATTCACAAGAGAGGTTTATAAACATATGAAATGATGCTCTACTTTATTATTAATTAAGAAAAAATAGATTAGGGTCACAATGATATACTATTTCATAATAATTGAGTTGGCAAAATTTTAAGAGTTGCTTAATATCAAATGTTGGCAAAATAGAGAAGCATCAGGAATATTTATACATCTCTGCTGGGGCTGGAAATTGGTACAATCACTTGGGAGAATGCATAAAATAGCATTGTAAAAAAGAAGAGAGAGAAAAAGAAAAACCATTTAAGTGTTTATAGCAGGAGAAAGAATAAATAAATGTTAGTATATTCATATCATAGGCAAAAAGAATGAATACAAATAAACCTCACAAACACTGTTGGATGAAAAAAATGAACTTACACATTGAAACTGATTATATGAATATTTAAGTATTCAAGACAACATTATGTATTACTTAGGGTTATATGCATATATAGAAAACTATAAAGAAATTCATGACAGTGCTAAATAAGAATGTTAAGCTACTTCTAGAGGAGACATTGCTTTGACCTGTAAAGATCTATAAAGGATATTTAGCTGTATCAAGCTATTTTCTTGAGCCAGTTGGTAAGTATGTGGGTATTTGATACAATAGTGCTTACATCTTTTGGAGGTCTTAAGTGTTAATAAACTTTAAACCTAGAAATCAGTTATATATTAATTAGCAACTTCAGAGCTTCTATAATAATATATCCCATTTTTCTTTCTCTTTTCATTTTTTTTTTCTTATCCTCATACCCCTTCATCTTGTTCTTCTTGCTCCCTCAGTCCAACATATATTGACTCGCTCCCCACTGGGTTCCAGCACTGTACTTTAGAAATTGTACACATTTCGTTGTGTAATCTTTTACTAGTGTTCTAAATTTTTTAGAAGGACTACACTGAGAAACATGTATATTTGGATAGGTAATTTTCTTGATCCTAAATACTGAGAAGGGTAAAAATATTAGAGCAATTATTCTTTTTTGAATTCATCTATTTCCATGAAATCTCATTAGTTAAAACCAATAGCTCTCTTACTCCCCGAGGCAAGCAAAAACTCTTACCTAATTCATATTATGAAGTTTGACAGACTAATTTTCCAAAAGTTTAAAGTTTTCCGTTAAAGTTTCTATTCAGGTGTTTTTTTCTTTGTTTGTTCCTGGATGAGAAAATGTGCCATTCCAGCTCACACATTTTTGTTATATGGACCTTAAACTTTCCTTTTCTAATCTCATTTTACATCCTTCCAAATTATAAGCCAACACTAAAGCACTCTTTCTGTATCTTCTCTCAGAACTCAGAGGTAATTTTGGCAACTATACCGGAGAGTAACACCTAGTTTCTACGAATTTCATTTTCTCTACTCTCCCTTTACTTAAATCATCTGTAGGGATTTCTCTTCTACTCAGATCAAGTTCGTGAATTCGCAGCTGTCATTTTGATTGGCACTAGAAGCCATGCCAAGTTATAAACTACCCAAAATAAAATAGATCTCAGCTTTTTAGAACTCAGTTTACTGTATATCCATAGAAATTTATATCACATGTACGGCACATTTCCTTACTATTTTATATGTCTTTGTGTAAATTTAAAATGAAAAGTAATCATATTTACCAACTAATAAATATGCCTCTTCTGTCCATTTAGTCAGGCAAGACATCAGTGTAGCATCCATGTAGTACGTACAAATAAGTTTAAATGAATTAGCAAGTGAATACTTAGTGAGAGAAACTGTTGAAGTTAAAATTGGATCTAATTTAAGGGAGGGAGATAGAAACATTTATTGAAGTCAAGTTTTTTTTTTTTTTCGCAAAGTGATAAAATTAGGTATGAACTCTATACACAGTAGTCAGCTACAAAACAATTTTAAACTTGACGTCATTGTGTTTCTGCACTGTATATCCCCCAGAGGTATCTCTTCAGAATAGGGTAGTAAATACTAATGACAGGAACAAAAAGCTTCAAAATATTTTTAAATTTAAAACCCCCTTAGTAAAATGGAATGAGCAAAATCTAGAAGCCTATTTTCTAATTTCATATTTATTTCTTTACTTATTCACTTATTCCTCAATCACTAACTATACCAACTATGTGCCAGGAACTTGTTAGGCACTGGGACGATCCATATAAATAAAATATAGTTGTTGCCTAGAAATTGCTGACTTTCAAGTTGAATAAATAAAGTTGTATGACTGCCCAGATCAATCTTTCAATGCCTTTGTTTGTAAAAAAAGAAAATGCAGGTCCTAACAAACCTCACTTATGCAAGGATCAAATGTGCATGTGAAAGTTCTAGTTAAACCATTAACCACAAATAGAAATACAATCGAAAGGAGACTGTGATTTTTTGGATGCCTCCCATTTCCACAGCTGCTAAGTAAAACAGTCTTGTGTATGTAAAGGAACAAAAGTAATTCAATCCCATGAGAAGGGTTATATGCTTTTTTTGAGCATCAAATTCTGCTAGTTAAATCCAGATTAAAGACAACCAAGCCAGGCCTTCAGGTCTCCAGTCTAGCATGTAAGAGACTTGGAAGTTGCCACTCTATCCTAATAATATGAAAACAATGATTGACTTTAAAATCAACAACGTTTCCTAGATGTGTAAGAGAACTGAAATCACAGGGCAAATTGCTAGCCATAAAGTTGGAGACATTAATAAGCAAATATTGAAAATCACAATTTACCTCAGCAGAAATCCAGGAGCTGAAACCTCCATGGAAACCAGTGCCAGGATATAGAAACCTGAACTATAACTGATCAACTGCTAGTGACTCAGTGTGCCAAAACTGGGAGATTAAAAGCTCTGTAGGGACCCAGTTATCAGGCAATCTCCTGATTCCGTGAGCTTTACCTCCTGGAGCACTACATATCAGAAAGAAACCTCCAGAATATTCTGAAAGGGAGGAAAAGGAAACCATCTTAAAATACCCAACAGCCTCTTTCTTTAACAAGGTCTGCCCACAGGAGAAACTATATATATATATAGTTTCTACAAATATATATATATATATATATATATATATTAGTATTTTATGTATTTATTTGACAGAGAGAAACACAGCTAGAGAGGAAATACAAGCAGAGAGAGTGTGAGAGGGAGAAGCAGGTCTCCCGCCAAGCAGGAAGCCCTATGTGGGTTCAATCTTGGGACTCCAGGATCATGACCTGAACTGAAGGTAGTTGCTTAACCAACCGAGCCACCCAGGTGCTCAAGGAGAAACTATTTAACCAAAACCTAATCAGTTGGATTTTATCAGAGCCTAACTGACCTGGAGGAAGGGAAATACTCAACTCCAGCTAGATCTACCCTTCCACATGGAGAAAGGGAAATAACTAAAACAAGTACCCTCTGTCCATTCTGTCCCATGTAAGGGGGTGAAGAGGAATGAGAAGCATACGTGATGTTCATGGTCCAGAGGTACAGGCTCACTAATCAGAGCACTGTGGAATGCTTCGTCTCTTCCCCACATCACCACCACATTAAAGTCCTATTTATGGCTGTTCATTTTACTCAGTGGACCATTATCAGCTGTCAAGAAAAAATTACAAGACCATATTAAAAGGCAAAAACATAGTTCGAAGAGACAGAGAAAGCATGAAAAGCAGACCCAGATATGACAGGGATGTTGGAATTATCAGACTAGGAATTTAAAACATCTGGAATAATTTTCTAAAATATCTAATGAATACAAAACATGTAAGAGCAGATGGGCAATGTAAGCAGAGACAGATATCTTAAGAAGCAAAAAGAAATGCTAGAGAGCCAAAAACAAACAAACAAAAAGCCTAACAGAAAAAAATGCTTTTGATGACCTTATTAGTAGACTGGATACAACTGAGGTAGAATCTCTGCTCTTGAGCCTATCCCAAGAGAAACCTCTAAAACTGAAAAGAGAAAAAAAGGACTGAAAAAACTAATAAAGAAAACATAATTTCTAACAACTGGCACAACTACCAAGGTGTAATGTACACATAATGGGAAAGCCAGAAGAAGACAGAAAAAAATTGTTGAACAGAATACTGTGCACTAGTTACTAATCCAAGGGGAGGATTATATGAAGGATAGCAAAGATCATCACTATGCCAACCACCAGTAGCAGAAGTTAAAACATGCCCACTGTGTCTTCACATAAGAGTCACGAAGAAGAACACATTTGACTTAGCACTGGATGGAAGAATACTTTGTTTACATAGAAACAGGCCAGAGAATAATCACAGTCCATAGTGGATGTCTATCTCTCCTAGCCAGCTGATCTCTTCTGTCAACTGCTGTAGGGCACTTTGTGTACAGACCCCCATCTTCTGTCTCAGTGGAAAGACCTCATCCACTCTCCACAAGAGACAGATATAGCTGTGGGGTTGTCCAGGTACCATATGACTCACACACTTAAACAGGACAAAAGAGCATACATTGAACAGGAAACAGGAAAAGATATTATCACAGAAGACAATAAGCTCAGCACAGGCTGTATGGGCTCTTTAGATTTGATAAGGAAGTAACCCAGGCCCAAGGCCCATTCTTATGCAGCTAAGTGGAGACTGAAAGACTGTGCACAGTACTGCTTTTCCCACTAGAAACAGAAGAAATATTTAAAACAGTAATGACTAAGAACTTCTCCAAATTAACATCAGACTTGAAACCACAGGTCCAGGAAATTCAAAGAGCACCAAACAGCATGAAAGCCAGAGACACTAAACCTAGACTCACATTTTCCAATAATAGAGCATCAAAGACAAAAAAAAAGTTTCTTTTAATGTTAGAAAATAAAATCTTGTGTACAAAGGAGCAAAAACAAGAATTACATATTACTTCTCAGAAACCATGCAAACAAAAAAGTACTAATGTAGAATTCTATACACTGTGAAATTTGCTTTCAAAAATGAAGAACTGAAGGTGTTCTCAAACAAAAAATGAGGGAATTTGTTGTTAATAGCTCTTCTAAGAAATATTAAAAGAAGTTCTTTAGAGAAAAGGAAAATTATATAGTTCAAAAACTCAGATCTGCATAAAGAAAGACATAAATGAAGGAATAAATAAAGGTAAAATAAAAACTTGTATTTTTCTTTAAAAAAACTTGTATTTTTCTGATTCTTTTTGAGTGAGACTTCGATGGCTATGTCTTTCCCTCTTAGGACTGCCTTTGTCATATCCCTATATTTTGGATCAATGTCTCTTCATTCTCATTGGTTTCCATGAAATGTTTAAGTTCTTTTTTGATTTCCTGATTGATCCAAACATTCTTGAGCAGGATAGTCTTTAGCTTCCAAGTGTTTGAATTTCTTCTGGACTTTGTCTTGTGGTTGAGTTCCAGTTTCAAGGCATTGTGGTCAGAGAATATGCAGGGAATAATCTCAATCTTTTGGTATCAGTTGAGCCCTGATTTGTGACCTAGTATGTGGTCTATTCTGGAGAAAATTCCATGTGTACTTGAGAAGAATGAGTATTCTGCTGTTTTAGGAGGGAATGTTCTGAATGTATCTATGAGATCTATCTGGTCCAATGTGTTATTCAAAGCTCTATTTTTTTTATTGATTTTCTGTTTAGATGATCTTTCTATTGCTGAGAGTGGTGTGTTAAGATCTCCTACAAGTAATGTATTCATATCAATATGACTCTTTATTTTGTTTAACAGTTGGCTTATGTAGCTGGCTGCTCCCATTTTAGGAGCATAAATATTTACAATTGTTAGATATTCTTGGTGTATAGACCCTTTAAAAATGATGTAGTATCCTTCTGTATCTCTGACTACAGTCTTTAGATTAAAATCTAATTTGTCGGATATGGAAATCGCTACCCTAGCGTTCATTTGAGGTCCATTGGCATGAAAGATGGTCCTCCATCCTCTCACTTTCACTCTGGAAGTGTCTTTAGATTCAAAATGTGTCTCTTGTAGATAGTATATGGATAGGTCCTGTTATCCAGTCTGCAGCCCTGTGCCATCTTATGGGAGCATTTAGGCCATTCATGTTGAGAGTGATTATTGAGGGATATGCTTTTATTGACATCATGTTGCCTGTGAAGTCCTTGTTTCTATAGATTACCTCTATAAATTTCTGTTCTGTGCCACTCTTGGATTTGTTTCTCTTTTATAGAACCCCCCCTTAATATTTCTTATAGTGCTGGCTTGGTGGTCACATAATTTCTTAGACCTTGCCAGTCCTGGAAGCTCTTTTCTCTCCTTCCATTTTGAAAGTCAAGCTTGCTTATTTTTTTGCATATTTTTGCATATTTTTTTCATTTAAATTCCTGATATGTCTTGCCAGTCCTTCCTGGCTTGCCAGGTTTCTTTGGATAAGTCTGATGTTATTCTGATGGTTCTCCGTCTGTATATAAGGGATCGCTTCCTCTTAGCTGATCTTAAGACATATTCTTTGAATTTATGATTCATGAATTTCACAATTATGTGCCTGGAGGTTTTTCTAGCCTCATTTATCTTGGGGGGGGGTCCTCTCTGCCTCTAGTACATGAACACTTGTTTCATTCCCCAGATTAGGGACGTTTCCATCCAGGACTTGTTCAACCATATCTTTTAGTCTTCTCTTTCTCTCAACTCAAGGATTCCAATAATTCTGATATTGGAACATTTCATGGCATCATTTATTTCCCTAATTCTATTTTCATGGGATTTTAGCTATTTGTTCCAAGATTTCTCCTGTTCCTCCTTCTCAATCAATCTCTCTTCCAGATCACTAACACGATCTTCTGCTTCACTTGCCCTAGCTGTTAGGGTATTTAAATTAGATTGGATCTCATTGATAGAATTTTTAACCTCTGCCAGTTCAGCTTTCACTTCTTCCCTTAGAACTTCTATCTTGCCACTAATGTTATTTTCCAACTTAGCCATTGCTTGGATAATTGCTCCCTTGGATTTCATTTCTGTCATATTATTTGTATTCATATCCAGTAGTTCTATGACAGAAGTTGCAGACTCTGACTTTTTGTACTGTTGGGTGTACCTCCTCCGAGTCATTTTGATGAGGGGTGGTTGAGAGAATGTATAGCTGAATATATCAACCATGATCCAGGTGAGTTGCTCATTGGAAGGTTTAGGTGCAATCAGAAGTCATCACCGAAAAGGAAGAAGGAAATAAAAAGAGAGAAAAAGAAAAAAGAAGCAAGAAAAAACCCAGCCAAAATGGATTCCCAATGGTAGGATTTAAATGGTACAAAAACAAAAAAGAATAAACAAAATACCTTTGAAAGATAAAAGAAAGAGGAAAAGATCAAAAAAACAAAACCCAACCCGAACGACCCCCCAAAAACAGTATTGATATATTACAAAGACAAAAACAAATACACAGAAACACTGCCAGAAGAATAGGATGGGAAAGTGAGTATACACCCTCATTGTGGGCAAGGAAAGTATTTCAGTTCCTCCTGGGTGTAAATTGTTAGAGGACTACACTTTCTAGAGATATAGGGAAATTAAAACTGGTTTATATATAGGGATAGTATTGAATAGGAATGAGTAATTACATTGAAACTTATATCTACATGTATATTTAAAAGAAAAAAGGAAGAAACATACAAACACAGGTATGTGTATGAAAAAAGTTCAAGGTAAAAGGTTATTATGGAATGTTGTATTAAATATCACATTGTAATAATAAGTGGGTTAAAATAAAAGAGTAAGAATTGTGATAATGAATTTAAAATTTAAAATGAAAATTTAAAAATAAAAAATGAAAAGAAGTTAAAAAGAAAATAAAATGAAAAACTGTATCTATAAAATATACTAGTACTGGGTAGTACCAGGAGCTTAATATATTGTTTTTTCCCTGATGTTGGGGTTTTACAGTTTTATGGAGTCCCTTTAGTGGTTGTCTTCTTGTTTTTCTGACTTGCCATGTGGGGTAGGGGCCTGCTCTGTTGTTTTTCAGTCAATGTTGCTTGGGCTGAATCTCTCCACTGGGCTCTATGGGAACTGGGTTTCAGGCTTTTGTTCTCTGGAGGATTTTGTTCTTTTGTGGCTTTTTGTAGCTTTTAGGAAAGCCAGGGCAAAGTAAGCTGTCCACACCCAGACCTCTGTCTCAGAGAGAAGCCTTAGTTAGTTCCCCTCTGGATGGTGCAGGGCTCAGAAATTCTTCCTCTGCACTCTCCTCTATACCCCACCACCTCTCAGAGGTAGCATGCACCCCCAGTTGCCAACCAGAATGGCACCCAAGGTCACTGCTTGTCCCTTCACTCCTGTGCCACAGAAACTGCAAGTGATATCAGTTTGTGTGAGCTTGTTGCTATCGAGATGGTCTCTGAAGCCCACACCCATGCTGGGTGCACTAGGACCCCAAGGCCTCCACACGTCATGTGAAAGGCTGCAGGAAGAGTGACCTCCATTGGAGCCTAAGTGGTAGTCCAAAGCACAGACTCAGGAGCTTTCCCCACACACACCAGGTTCCCTCTGTCACCAGGGAGCAGTTTCTACCTCCAGCCCAGAGTTGCAGTTTTATGCCCCTGCCAGCGGCCATCAGCTTCCCCCAGTTGCCTCCTAAGACCCTTTGTTTTTGAGTGGTTTTAACGAGACTGCAGTCTGATGCTGCTCCCCAAGCACAGGACACTTTCATATTGGGATATTACTTTCCATGGGTCGCTTCTGGTGGCTACCTCCCCCTCCTGTTTCTCCTCCGAAATCAGTCTGAGCACTCCACTTTACCTCTCTGCTGATGCTTTTCTGCCCCCATAGAGATCCAGGAATGTGTAGTCTTACATTTTAGGCTGATTTCATGTGTATTCATAGTGTTCTGGTAGATATTTAGCTCACTTCAGGGGACCCTTTGAAATGGGGTCTCCTACTTCTCTGCCATGTTGCCCTTCAGTATTTTTCTGATTCTTAACTAAACTAACAGATAGCTGTATTCAAAATAACCATAGCAACAATGCATCTGATTACATGTTTGTGTGTGTGTGTGTGTGGACACTTATGAATAAGCAAAGTGAATGATAGCAAAGGGACAGAAGTGAAGAATAAGCATTGTTTTTATTATAAAGTCCTCACACTACCTGTGAAGCAGTAGAGTGTTATTTGAAAGGAGATGTGGGGGCGCCTGAGTGGCTCAGTCATTAAACATCTGCCTTCAGCTCAGGTCATGATCCCAGAGTCTGGGGATCAAACCTCACCCGCATCGGGCTTCCTGCTCTGCAGGAAGCCTGCTTCTCCCTCTCTCACTCCCCCTGCTTGTGTTCCCTCTCTAGCTGTGTTTCTCTCTGTCAAATAAATAAATAATTTTTTTTAAAGTAGATATGGGGGCACCTGGGTGGCTCAGTTGGTTAAGCAACTGCCTTCAGCTCAAGTCATGATCCTGGAGACCTGGGATTGAGCCCCACATCGGGCTCCCTGCTCAGCGGGAAGCCTGCTTCTCCCTCTCTCAGTCCCTCTGCTTGTGTTCCCTCTCTAGCTGTGTTTCTCTCTGTCAAATAAATAAATAAAATCTTTTTTAAAAAAGTAGGTATGGATTCTTGTAAATGAACATTGCAAATTCTAAGACAACCACTAAAGACATACATAAAAAGAAGTATAATTTATACACTAAGAAAGTAGAGAAAATGAAATCATAAAAAGGATCATATAAAACCACAAAAAGCAGAAAAATGGTGAACAACAAAAATAGAAACAAGAAAAAAGGACAACAAACAGAAAACTAGAACTAGTATGGTAGACATTAATCCAACTATATCAATAATGGTCTACATGCATCAATTAAAAAAAATGAAATTCTCAGAGTGGATCAAAAACACTACCGAGAGGTGCCTGGATGGCTCAGTCCCTAAGCGTCCACCATCGGCTCAGGTCATGATCCCAGAGGTCTGGGATTGAGCCCCACATCAAACTCCCTGCTCAGCGGGGAGCCTGCTTCTCCCTCTCTCACTCCCCCTGCTTGTGTTCCCTCTCTCACTGTGTTTCTCTCTGTCAAATAAATAAATAAAATCTTAAAAAAAACAAACACTACCCAACTATATGTTGTCTGTGTGAAACCCACTTAAAATATAAAGGCACCGATCGATTAAAAGTAAGTGGAAGGGGAAAGATACACCATGCTGACCCTTAAAAACAACAAAAAAACAAAATACACAGGAATGGCTATATTACTTTCAAGTAAAGTAGACCTCAGAACAAAGAAAGTTGTTATCAAGGATAAATAGGGGTATTACATAATGATCAAGGGGTCAATTCTCCAAGAAGATATAACAATACTTTGAATGTATATACCTAACAATAGAGCATCCAAATATGTAAGGCAAAAATTGATAGATGTGCAAGCAGAAATAGATTAATCCACTATTACAATTGGATTACTTTGATATCCCTCTACAAAATAGACAAATCCAGTGGGCGGAAAATCAGAATAAGGACATAAATGAATTTAACAACACCATCCATCAATTGGATAAGATGGACATCTGTACGTTACTTTATCCAACAACAGCAGAATATGCATTATTTTCAAACTCGTATAGAACATTCACCAAGATAGAGCAAAATCTGGGACATAAAATACACATTAACAAATTAAAAAAATATAAATTTTACAGTATCTGCTCTCAGACCACAATGGGATTAAACTAGAAAACAATAACAGAAAAATAGCTGGAAAATTCTAAAATATATGGAGATTATACAACACAGTTCTAAATAATACATGGATTAAAAAGAAATATAAATTAGAAGAAAGAATATTTTGAACTAAATAAAAATGAAAATACAATGATCAAAATTTGTGAAATGCAGAGAGAAAATGCAGCTTGACAGCAGGTATATGAAAGGATGTTCGTCATTACTAATCATCAGGAAAATGCAAATCAAAACCACAATGAATAGAATAACTATTATTAAAAAGAAGATAATGAAAAGTATTGCCTAAGATATAGGGAAATTAGAACCCTTCTACACTATTGATGGGAATGTAAAATGGTGCAGTCTCTACTGAAAACACAGGGTTCCTTAAGAAATTAAAAATAGAGTTACCATGTGATCCAACAATCCCACTTCTAGGTATATATACAAAAGAACTGAAATAAGATCTTGAAAAGAGAACTGTACTTCCGTGTTGATTGTAGCAATAGTCACAATAGTCTAGATATGGGAATAATCTGATTGTCCATTGATAGATAAATGGATAAAGAAAATGTATATACATAAAATGGAATACTATCTAGGCTTTAAAAGAAAATACTGTTACCTGCAAGCACATGGATGAACTTGGAGGACTTAGCATAATTGCTAAGTGAAAATAAGTGAAATATGGGCACCTGGGTGGCTCAGTCATTAAGTGTCTGCCTTCTGCTCAGATCATGATCCCAGGGTCCTGGGATCAAACACCACATCGGGCTCCCTGCTTGGTGGGAAGCCTGATTCTCCCTCTCCCACTCCCTCTGTTTGTGTTCCCTCTCTTGCTGTGTTTTTCTCTGTCAAATAAATAAATAAAATCTTTAAAAAAAAAGAAAATACAAAAAAAAACAAAAAGAAAGAAAAAAAGAAAAGAAAAGAAAAGAAAAGAAAAGAAAAGTGAAATAAACCAGGCACAGAAGGACAAATATTGCATGACTCCACTTATATGTGGAAACTAAAATAGTTAAACTGGGAAGCAGAGAGTAGAATGGTGATTACCAGGGACTGGGGTAAGGAAGAAATGGGGACTTGTTGTTCAGCAGGTATAAGGTTTCAGTTATGCAAAATGGATAAGTTCTAGAGATAGACCGTACAACATAGTGCCTATAGTTAGCAATACTGTATTGTGCACCTAAATACTGGTAAGGTGATAGATATGTGTTCTTACAACAATAAAAATTATAAAAAAACTTGAACAAAAAAAATAAACATATACAGGTTGCTACAATGGTGAGAAGATATCCAGTATTATTTTTTTTAAAGTAAAACAGATGAATAAATTGTGATCTCTATGACAATAGAAGTCGAAAGTTAGGAGAGTGATTATACTGGAGTGGATAGGAGTCCAAGGATAGACAAGGGATTAAATGAGACATCTGTGGTATTCATATATTCTTTATCTTATTCAGGTGATTGTCACTGCATGGCTTTTGTGACATGTATCAAACTCTACAACTAAGGTGTTTTCTTTGATTTTTTTCCTTTTTTTAGAGAGGGAGAGAGAACCTCAGCACAGAGCCCAGTGCAGGGTTGATCTCACAACCCTGTGATCATGACCTGAGCTACAATCAAGAATCAGGTGTTTAACTAACTGAGCCACCCAGGCGCCCCTACACCTAAGATTTTTAACTTTCCCAAATGCATCGTACACTTAAAAAAAAAATGGTTTTAAAAAGATAATCTTATATATAACCTGGTGATTATCACTGCACATGCTAAAATAGACCAGAAGACAGGGACCCCTCAAATGCCCTTTCTGAGGGATATGTACATGCAATTTCTATGCCCCCAGTAAAATAATAATAAAAAAGCACCTCAACTTCTTGATAGTTCACCCAATTGGCTCTAATTTGTTAGAATTTTTTATCATAAATGGATGTTGGATTTTGTTTTACACTATAGACTAGATCATAGGATTTTATCTGTAATCTTTTAACAAGAAAATTACATAGAATGCATACTATTAAATCAGACATGCTTTTCAGGTCAAGATGTTTTGTATACTGCTGCATTCTGTTTGATTATTTTTTCATGATTTCACCTGTTCTCTGAATATGATTTTCCTACTTCTTAATTTTGAATCAAGATTATAGTAGTTTCATACATTAAGCTGGGCTATATTACTACTATTTTTATTCTGTAAATAATTTTTTCAAGATGAAACAGATTTCTTCCATATAAATGATAAGATTTAGTTGTAAAACCATCTGTGAGTAACATTTAGTGATATTATCTTTATGGAGATTGTT
>PITA01020509.1:0-34752 GCA_004023965.1 Spilogale gracilis | reverse complement strand
CCAAGAAGAGAAAGTCAAGTATCGAATGGTCTCACTTACTTGCGGTGCATGAGGGGAAACTGGAGGACAGTGGCAGAAGGAAAGCAAATGGGAACTAGGGTAATCTAGGGAGGGAAACGAAACAACAGAGACTTTGAACACAGAAACAAACTGAGGGACTTGGAGGGATGGGGGGTGGAGGGATGGGAGAGCCTGGTGGTGGGTACTGGGGACACCTAAAGCATGGAGCACTGGGTGTGGGGAATGGGGAATGAATCTTGAAATACTGGGAAAAAAAAATTTTAGTAACAATAAAAAAAAAAAAAAAAGAAGTCCCAAACCAGATCTTGACTGGGGATTCATCTCATTTCTGTAGAGTGACTACAACCTGGCCTTTCAATTTTTAGACCTTCCCTCCAAAATTTTTTTTTAATTTTCTTAAGATAAATCTATGAGCTTTTTGGTCTTACTCTATTAATTTTCTTTTAAAAAGTTAAAGAAAATGAAAAATAATTTCACAGGGTATAGAACTATCATGATAGTTATATTTCCTTAGCAGAGGATATCATCATGCTATTTTCTGATGAGGCTTGCTTTCTGCTGAGTATTCAGCTTTCATATAACTATTCCTTTTAGATTATATTTATCTGAGGCTATGTTGTATAATTATCGTGGTGTCTTAGGTTTTCTATAGTTATATTAACTTTTGTCAGTGTGTGTGTGTGTGTGTGTGTGTGTGTGTGTGTGTAATTTGGCTTTATAAACATTAAACTTACTGAAATAAAAATTTGGCTGTTTTATCCCGACATTTGTCAGCTATTATTTCTCCAAATATTGCTCATGCCCGTTTTTTTTCTGTTGTCCTCCCCCCCCCCGGGACACAAATTACATATATGCTAGATCATCTTACATATAGTCTGTTTTTTTGATGATTGTGTATTTATTTTTATCTATCTACCTATCTATCTTTGTCTCTTTGCCTCATTCTGTGTAATTTCTTACTACAAATGTCCAGGTCACTAATTTCCTCAACTGTAATACAGCTGAAATTTAAACTCACTATCTTATTTCTACATAACCTGCTTTATTTTTCAGCCCTAAAAGTTATTTAGTTTATTTTCAAATCTGTCAGATTTGTTAGTGTCTTCTACCTTTATCATACCTTCATTTTATTTTTTATTTTCTTAAATATATAAAACCCATTTATATTATATTTTATAGCTCCAGTATTCAGCTTAGGGTGTGTGTGTGTGTGTGTGTGTGTGTGTGTGTGTGTGTGTGTTGTTGTTTCACTAATGGCTTCTTTTTATGGCTTCAGTTTCTCAGGTGTTTAGTGGTTTCTGAATATGAGCCTCTATTCCTTGAATTCTCAGTTTTGAGAATTATTTAAAGTTATGATTAAGGATATCTTAATCTAAAGAGGACTGCATTTATTTCTATCAAGTGCTTGTGGACTCTACCAACCTTGAGCTGTTTTAATAAATCTCAAGAAAGTTTTGGCAGAGGGTTGGAGGAGAGTGATACAAACAAATATAAATTCAAACTTATAAACCTGTGTGAGTAGAGACTTATAAATTCTCCACAGAGAATTTATTCTAGCTCAGGACCAAGGATTAATCACTCAGGCATCCTTTCCATTTCCATAAAATTGGATTTTCTTTTGACTTCACCTACTGAAAGAATTGCTTCTTGAATTATTTGATTTTGTGTGGGGTCCTTAAATCTGAACTCCCATCCTGTTAGGCCTCTCTTTGTCCCCCAATAACTTAGTTGCATAACTCTTCAAATTCTGTCTTAGGCCACCAGGAATTGATAAATAAGCCCAGGGCAAAAAGCTGATTTGACCTCCCTGTTTCTCATCAGAACTCTCATTTTCTTGTGCTTTCCGGTCTCTGAAAAGTCCCTTTATTTGCCATTAGCTAAGCTAGGCATTAGTATTTTTTTTAATAATTCATATTAAAAATTCATGTTATTTTATTTGGAATGATTTATTTAAATTGTTATATGTCTAGAAATAGAACTGGCTTTACCATTGCTTCAAAATTATTGCAGTAGCCTCTATCATTGATAAAATATTTTAGAGTACAGTAGTTAATATTTGTGTGTGTGTATATATGTATATATATGTGTGTGTATGTATATATATATATCAACATATTGTCAAACTCCTTATTACACCGTGTATTTCATAGGTGCAAATAATAAGCCACATTTATATATATATGTATATTCTACATATAAATTATATATAAACAATTTATAAATTATAATAATTTATAAATTATAAATTATATATAAATGCAATGTAAATACGTTTTTTACAGATATGACATAGTAAGAATTCAGAGTTGATTTCAAGTCTATATTAAGAAAATAATGTGTAATAGCGATAAATTTAAAAGCCAAAAGGCCTTATAGAAATAACTGAAGGTCAGGCTAAGAAAAAAAGTGAACACAAATTATTAAGACACAAATATGATAGCTTGGATGAAATGAACCAGTTTACTTGAAAGACATTTTGCTAAAAGTAGTCACACAAGAAAAATTAAGACAATCTGAATAGATACACACACACACACACACACACACACACACACATATATAATTGAATCAGTAATCAGTTAACTTTATTGAACAGAAAGCACACAGCTTAGATGTGTTCATTGGTGAATTTCACTAAACACTTAAGGAAGAAAATGTACCAATTGTATACATTCTCTTTCAGAGTCTAGAAGTACAAGTAATACTTACTAACTCATTCTGTGCAGCCAGCATTACCCTAATTCTAAAACCAAAGACATTGCAAGAAAACTATAGACCAGTATCTCTGATGATCATAGAGAAATTCTCAATAAATGTGTTAGTAAAGTGAGTCCATTATTGTATAAAAATAATTACACAACACAACCAAGTGGGATTTTTACCAGGTATGCCACACTGCTTCAGCATTTAAAAAAAAATCGAATGTAACTTATCAGTATGCTTAAGAAGAAAAATTACACAATTGTATCAATGCAGAAAAATGCATGACAAAATGACAAAATTCAAAACCTAAAATCATGGCAAAAACTCTCAGTAAACTAGGGATAGAGAGGATTTCCTCTATTGATAATAAAAAGTATATGAAACCACCATATTTAATAGTGAGATATGGAAGTTTACCACTAAAATCAGGTATGAGGCATGAATGTCTTCTCTCACTATTCCTTTTATATCATCCTGGAAGTAATAGCTAATGCAATAAGACAAGAAAAGGAAATAAAAGGTATACAGATTAGAAATACCTTGTCTATATTTACAGGTGACATGATCATGTATGTGGAAAATCCAAAAAAAAAAAATCCAAAAAAAAAAAACCTCTTGGAAATAATAAGCAAGTATGGCAAAGTTATACAAAACCAAGTTAATATACAAAAGCCAAATTGCTTTCCCATATACCAGCAATGGATAAGCTGTATTTGAAACTAAAAACATAATACCATGTACGTTAGCACCAAAATATGAAGTTCTTAGATATAAATCTAATGAAATCTGTAAAGATCTGTATGAGGAAAACTGCAAAACTCTGATAAATGAAATCAAGGAAAAACTAAATAAACGGAGAGATAGTTCATATTCATGGATAGGAAAACTCAGTATTGTCAGGATACCAGTTTTTCTCCCCTCAGTCTACAGAGTAAATGCATTCCCAATCAAAATTCAACCAAATTGGTGTGCCTGGGTGGCTCACTTGTTAATCATCTGCCTTTGGCTGAGGTCATGATCCCAGGGTCATGGGATTGAGCCCTGCATCGGGCTCCCCATTCGGCAGGAAGCCTGATTCTCCCTCTCTCACTCCCCCTGCTTGTGTTCCCTCTCTTGCTGTGTTTCTCTCTGTCAAATAAATAAATAAAATCATTAAAAAAGAAAAAAATCCAACCAAATTATTTTGTCAGTATCAAAGTTTATAAGGAGTGTCAAAAGAACCAGAATAGCCAACACAATATGGAAGGAGAAGAACAAAGTTGATGAATAAACACTACTCAATTTCAAGACTTAACTGTAAGGCTACAGAAATGAAGACAGTTTGATTTTGACAAAGAACAGACAAATAATGAAAAAGTAGCCAAGAAAAATGTCCACATCTGTATAGTCAACTGATCTTTGACAAAGGAGCAAAGGCCATTAATGCAATGGAACAAAGATAGTCTCTTCAACAGATGATGCTGGAAGAAATGGATATCTATATCCAAAAATTAAACCTAGACACAAACTTGATATCCTTCTTCAAAATTAACTCAAAATAGATCACAGACCTAAATGTAAAATGCAGAGCTATCAAACTCCTCAAAGATATCATAAGAGAAGATTTAGATGACCTTGAGTGTGATGATACCTTTTTGGATACAACACCAAAAGCACAACCTATGAAATAAATAATACATAACTAGACTTCATTAAAACTAAAAATTTCTGCTCTGTAAAAGTTGGTGTCATGAGAATAAAAAGGCAAGCAACAGATTGAGAGAAATGTTTCCAAGAAACATATCTGATAAAGGACTGTTACCCAGAATATACAAAGAACCCTTAAAACTTACCAGTAAAAAAACAAATAACTTGATAGAAATAAGAGCCAAGAACCTTAGCACACATATCACCAAAGAAAATATATAGATGCTAACTAAGCATATGAAAAGATATTGCACTCATGTCATTAGAGAAATGCACATTAAAATAACGATAATATACAACTGTATACCTATTAGAATGACCAAAGTCTGGAGGCTGTGCCAAAACCAAAGGCTGGCAAGGATGTGGAGCAATAGGAACTCTATTACTATGCTGGAATACAAAATGGTATACTGTTCTGGAGGACAGTTAGCAGTTTTTTATGAACTAGAGATACTTTTATCTTGTGATCAAAGAGTTGGGCTCCTTGTTATTACTGAAAGGAGTTAAAAGCTGTGTCCACTCAAAAACATGCATGCACATTCTTATAGCAGTTTTATTCATAAGTGTTCTTTAGTATGTAGGTGAATAAATTGTGGTACATCTAGACAATGGAATATTATTCAGTACTAAAACAAAATGAACTGTCAAGCAATGAAAAAAAACATAGAATAACCTTAAATGAACATTACTAAATGAAGGACACCAATCTTAAAAGGCTATATGCTGTATGAGTCCCATATATTACATTCTGGAAGGAGCAAAACTATGGAGAGAGCAAAATGATAAGTAATTGCCAGGGCTAAGATGAAGGAAAGAGAAACTGGTGGAGTACAGAGGCTTTTTAGGGCATATGATAGTATAGTAATAATGGATTACATGTCATCATACATTTGACTAAACCCATAGAATATACACCAGGAGTGAACCTTTATATAAACTATGGTGTGAGTACGATATGTCAGGATAGTTCATTAGTTTTAACATATTCCCCACCTCTTGTGGGGAATGTTAATATTGCAAGAACTGATGCATGTGTGAGGGCAGAGTGTATATTGGAAATCTCTGTATCTTTCCCTTAACTTTGCTGTAACCTGAAATGCTCTAAAATTAAGTCTTAGAATAAAGATAAACTAAGATTTAAAAAAAAAAAACAACTTGCTGTAATCCATTCTTTACATCAGGATTTGAAAATCTATTTTTAAATTCTTTTAACCCTGTCTTTTTACTTTGAAGATATTCACTCCTCACTGCCTTTATTTGAAGTTTAGACCTGCTAGTGTACCCATGAAATCTGTTTAATAATGTCAATTCACATAATTCTCTATTTTCACTTCAATTTTCCCCCTCAAAGATCTGTATTCTAGTAACAGACTTTACTTGAAATTGTTTTTTTTACTTAAATGTGTTATGGACTACACAGCCTTTAGTTGAATTATTCTCTCTACTGAAAAGGCAAAACCCTTCTTGTGTCTGCCCTAATAAATCCCCCTCATAATTAAGCTTTTGACCCACTAGGCACTTAAGCAGAGGGATATCCCCACCATTCTCTCCAATAGAATTAGCTGTCACCTTTGATATGTGCAAAAAGCAAACCATGTAGGCCTCTAGTCTAGCCCTTGCCAGATTATGCTTACTTATTTCTGTATTAGTCAGTCTCCCACTCTGTTTTAATGTCCTAATAGGACGTCCCTGTTTGACAAACATCATTAAAGACTTTAGCACCTGCCCTTGTACATGGCAGCTAGTCAAGAAATATTTGTAGCATTAAAAAAAAATCAAAGATTTTCTTTTAATGTAAGAATTATTTGGAAAGAATTTATCTTTACATGTTCTGTTAAATACTGTCAGTAGAGGGTTGTCTGAACTCAAAGTGTTAACCTACTTAATATAAGGTTAACGCAACACTTAGTAGTTTTTTTCCCCTCTGGAGTTTCAAATGACTTCCTGATGACAGTGTCTGAGGGGCTGAAGGTAGTCTCTAAGGATGATACACCCTTTCCCTTCTATACATAAAAAAGTTATCATAGAAGAACTGACTACTATTCTTTGAAAGACCTGCTTATAAGGTTGTCCCTCAGCTGTCATCTAGAAACTTAGATATCAGGAGGATGTCCACCATCCCCAGAACTGATCAGGGTGGTTTATTTACTATGTCTGAACCATTTGTTTAAACAGTGTAATTTATACTGAACACCTGATTTAATCTGTCTAAAATTTCTGTATGTGCTAGGCAGAAGCAGCCTATATGACCAAACCCCAACAAAGATCCTGGGTGCTGAGTCTTTAATGAGCATCCCTAGTTGGCAGCATTTATTGCTGGTATCATCCTGTATGATTCCCTCAGGAGAGAACCTTTAGAAATGTGCACCTGGTTTCCCCACGACTTCCCCTCATCTGCTTTCTCTCTGGTAATTTTACTTTATATCCATTCACCACAATAAATCATAATCAATAGTTAGACTGTATGTTAAATCCGTTAATGAAGCATCAAACCTAGCGTTGTTCTTGGTAACCCCCAACACACCTTCATACCACCTCCTCCTCAATATTTTCTCTCTTTTCCATGTAAGTCCACTTTCTGCCTCCTTACCATTCTTGCCATCTTTTGTCACTTTGTTTATTTTTTCTTCTCTCCATAGGGGACAGCATCTGCTAGCTACACACTTCCTGGAACTTGATCCATTTACATATTCAATCTTATATTCAAGTTTGAAAATGTACTCATTCCTTCAGTAAGTATGTAACAGGTATTTCCCATAACAGCCAAGCTTCATGAATCAAACTTGGTAAGGGAGAATTCTAGTCATATAAACCTTACATTCAAAGAGGAAAAACAAATTGGCAATGAGGCAGTTATTTTGTGCTGGCTGTATGTTGTATTATGACAAACCACCCCAAAAGCTATGGGTTTGAAACAATTTCATTTTGCTTACATTGTATAGGTCAGAAATGTAGAAGCAACTCAGATGGGCAATTTGCCTGTGATCCATGTATTATAAAACACAGCGTCAGGGCTGGCAGATCTGCTTTCACAGTGGCTTCTTCATTCACGTGCCTGGTGTCTCATTGCCCTTCACCTCTCTCTCTGTAGATGACATCTCATTCACCATGATCTCATCATATAATAGGCTTATTAGGTAATAGGCTAATTAACACTTGATGGACCCAGAATAATGACAGTTCTTACATGGAAAGTGGCTTTGAAGTAGCCAGAGTCACAAGCTGCCAGGCCGTGTAAGGAATGATCTCATATCTGTTATAGGGTCAATTCTGTCATAGCCTATTAGTCAGGGTGCAACTCTTGCCCAGATCCAAGGGGTGGAGATATAGGATCCACTCTTCATTGGGATGTGGCTAGTCTTAATGCAGAGAAACATATTAGATGGAAGATACTGTGGTAGCCATTTAGTGGAGACTAAGTGAGTACTACCACGCACTCCACTGAAGAACAAGTACTATCAGATTTTAAAAATGATAGTTTGCCAGAGAACCAAACTACCTCCTACTTAGAACAAGGAAGTTCTGTAAAGTTTCCTGGAAGGTAAATTGAAGTTGATGGAACAAAGGACTTGTCCAATGATAAAAATAGCAGAGGTAAATATTTCAGACTTAAAGGGTACTAAGGTAAGGCTCAGAGCTAAGAATAAATATTTTATTTCCTAAAAATTCAACAGTTTCCAGAATTGGCTTGGTTAGAAAGTTAAGTGTTAATTGTGTGGTGAGAGAGAAGACTGATAGAGTAACAGTGTATGTAATGGGCTTTCCATAGTTTCCTCACATAGAAGTCTACAATCTTGCTCTATAAAGAGTCAAAAAGTAAATATTCCTGATTGTATAGACCAAGATGCACAATCAAAGATATTGTTTAGGGGCGCCTGGGTGGCTCAGTTGGTTAAGCGACTGCCTTTGGTTCAGGTCATGATCCCGGAGACCCGGGTTCGAGCCCCGCATCAGGCTCCCTGTTTGGCGGGAAGCCTGCAGCCTGCTTCTCCCTCTCTCACTCCCTTGCTTGTGTTCCCTCTCTGGCTGTGTTTCTCTCTGTCAAATAAATAAAAAAAAATCTTTAAAAAAAAGATATTGTCTAGGTAATTATATAATTACTTAAATATAATCAATGTAAAAATCATTTTAGCTTCATGCTTACAGAAATAAGTAGTGGACTGTATTTGTCCTATAGGTCATAATTGCTAGCTGATTGGATAGACATTTGGAACTCTATAGGCAACCATTAAAAAAGGTTTCATTTAGGAAAAGCACATGTCAGACATAAAGTTTAAAAACACTAATATGATAACACTGTGGGAATTGAGGCAAAACTAGTGACAGTGAAACTAGCTATGATATTCTTGAAGCAATCAGTGAATGTAATAATCTAAAGTACAGTTAACTAAAAAGTGCAGCAAGCAGTATTTGGTATTTCCTTAGATGTACCATGAATAGGGACACCTGGATGGCCCATTCAATTAAGAGTCCAATTCTTGATTTCTTGGTTCAGGTCATGTTCTCAGTGTTGTGAGATTGAGCCCCACCTCAGGCTTAGTGCTGAACAGAGTCTACTTACAACTCTCTGTCTCTTCCTCTGTCTCCTCCCCACTTTCTCTCTCTCTTTCCCTCTCAAATAAGTAAATAAAATCTTTTTGTAAAATGCCATGAATAGTAGTATGGAAAAAGAGGAGTGAAGGATAATGCTTTATTCTCTTATAAAATCAGGCATTACTTATGAATTTGGTGATGTCACTTAAAAAGAAACACAAGAAACAGAATTAGATCTGTAAATATAGAGGCCAAGCTGATGGTTGCCAGGGCCCAGGAGTGGAGGGTGAGGGTGAGGGAGGAGGAGTGGGCATATGGATGAAGGGGAGTGGGAGATACAGACTTCCCGTTATAAAATGAGTAAGTCATGGAAATAAAAGGCACAGCATAAGGAATGTAGTCAAGGATATTGTAATAGCATTGTATAGTTGTCCGGTGCATGATCCGCCCCTCCCACCATGACCAAGCCACCAGGAATTCTGGTGGAGGTACCTGTGAATGTGAATGAAAGCCCAGAGGGGCTTTCCCTGCCTAGAATCCAAAAAGCCACTTACCCTATGGGTCAGGGCAATATGTCCTTGGTATGCTTATTCAAGACATAGTTCCATTTAATCCTCCTCCCGGTAATCATATCTCTGTATCTCTTATCTGTATTTCTTGATCCCTGTGCCTCAATGGTCTCAACTTCTGTGAGTTTAAGCAATCACTCTACCTTGCAGTAACAATACTAATCCTGTCTCTAGGGTGGGTGCAAAAGCAGTTAAAGATTTAACTGCACCACCCAACTTCCTCACTTGGGAATAATAAAAGACTGGGACCCTTGACAGTCAAATATAGAGAGAAGTAGACTGAGAGAGAAAGAGAGAATAGCAGAGCGAAGAGACAAAGCCGTGCAACCGAGAGAGACTGAGAGCCTGCAGGGAGACTCAGAGACTCAGAGAGATATAGAGAGAGGAAGACTTGAGAGATGGCGAGAAACTGAGAGACTGAGAGAAAAAGCCATGAGACTGAGAATCTGAGAGACGGAGATAGAGAGACAGAAACAGACACAGAGAGAAAGACAGAGATCCTGCTTGGACAGACCTCCCAGCTCGGGTGTGTTTTTGGCCCGCCACACTCATCTTCCTACTCGACCCCACCTTTTTCCCCTGGCTGGACCAGGGGAGAAACCCCAAACCTCGTAGCCCAGGAAGGAGCTACATATAGTGACAGATGGTAAGTACACTTGTGGTGAGCATAGTATAATGTATAAACCTGTTATATCACTGTGTTATACACCTGAAACTAATAGGCATTGTGTGTCAACTGCATTTATAAAATATTTTTAAAAAAGAAGTGTGCATACAGAAATAATGAATTATGTTTTAAATAGGATTAGTGTAACATCACAACAATAATTGAAACTACAAACCAGACCAGACTTTACCAAATGTGAATATGAAGATTTGAATTTAAAGTGTCCATATCTTTCCTCATCTTGACACTGTTAAACACGAATTTTGTATTTAAGAATTTCTTAACTCAGTATGTTTTTTTGGTAGCCTACTTGTAGTTCTCCCTGGTAGTAACTTGATTCTTTAATAGCACCTATTCCTAAACTTCAATTTTTCACACTTACTTAAACAAGCCTGTCTTTTGGTGATCAATTTAAACCCTTCCATGTAACATAATGCACTTAAAATTTGGTTAGTTGTCTGTGATTTTAAGATCCTATAGCCTAGATTAACATTGATAAGGGAACTTTTGTTTATTTTGTTTCACATCTTTAATATTTGACTTTTTGAAAAGATCTTTTATCTAAATGGCTCAAATCATGATTAGTTCTACATTGCAAATAATTGTCCCCAGCTACTTTCTAGAAATTGTCATATGCTCTATGTGACTGAGAATAGCAAAAATCTCAGAGTTTATGGTAGCTCTTTCTCTTAAAGACAAGAATTAGTTCGAATATAGAAATGTATCACTTGCCTGGTCAAAAACATTTCCTAGCTGCTCATTATGTCAAATATTAAGTGTGGTATCCCTATATGAGCTCTAGGCAGGTCCTATCAAATTAATCTCTTTGTATGTATTCACTCTTTCAACAGATACTAATCAAGAAACTTCTATATTAGCTTCATAAATAACTTCACAGGGTCAACCTCATATATTAAGTTTTTAGTTTGTTTGTTTATAGCTGCATTTTGTAATATAATGCACATTAAACATTATCCTCACATCATCCTTGAAAAAAACACACGGTAGGTAGAAATTTATGTTACAGAAGCTATAAATAATTCACCAATCCTATAAGCCCAGGTTATTTTCCCTTTAATCTTTAGACTTAACATATTGCACAAGGTGATAACCAAAGGGCATTGATTTCTTCCTTGGAACTGAAAATATGTTCTGGGTTTAAAGATGAAGGTCAGGGGCACCTGGGTGGCTCAGTCGTTAAGCGTCTGCTTTTGGTTCAGGTCAGAATCTCAGGGTCCTGGGATCTAGCCCCGAGTCAGACTCTCTGCTTAGCCAGGGATCTGCTTCTCCCTCTCATTATCTCTCTCTGCTTTCTCTCTCTCTCTTTCTGCTCTCCCTCTCTCTGCTGTCCGTCTTTCTCTCAAATAAATAAATAAAATCTTTGAAAAAAAGATAAAGATTGAGATCAGAGCTTACTCACATGGAAGAAAATGAGTCAAATAGAGTATAGGAAGTAAATTTGTATCTGTAGCCAAAGTGTAATTTTTCATAGACCAGTGCAATTTCCCATTATGAAATGATTTTCCCCCTTTTTTGCAACACTTGAAGCAATTATATTCACTAATAGTTGTTGGGTTGAAGACCATGTATCAGAATAGTTAATTGGTACAAACAAAAATAGATTTGACCAATTTTTCTCAATGAAATTAAATGGGTATTTTAAAAGAGTTGAACTAATTAAACAACTGTCTTAGAACTTTTGAGGAAGTAGGTAATTTATTTATTTTTATAGTCAGGACCAGACTAATGTGAGATTTGTTTTATAGTATTCAGTATATTGATGTATTAAAATTTCTGTAGTCAGATATATTTAGATGTAAGACTGTCAAGGATCACATAGTATAAGAAATAATGTTTCAGAATTATATTTATCTTTAAATATTTATTGGCCATAATATTTATTATATTACAGGGTATCACCAGTATCAAACTTTGTGGCTTTCTCCTTGGATCATTGCCAATTGATATTTCTTGCCTCACTTCCATTTAGTTGGAACAATGTAATGTGTTCTATTAACAAAATGATCTGGAATGAGGTGATTAAAAGCAGGCCTAACCTCTCTTCTGTAAGGGCTATATGTGTAGTATTAAGTGAAGGAACTGCAGACACTAGAAACTACTACATGAAAGGATATTAGTTCCTGAATGACCCATAACAAATTGTGATTTGATTAAGAAATAAACCTTTATTAACTGAGCCACTGACATTTTGGGGAGTGCTTATTTCAGTGGTTTCCATGATTTACATAAACTAATGCAGCTTTTCACTTGTCACCATTAGAATAGAAATGGAGTAACCAGCGTACTCATTTTGAGATCTGTGTCAAAATTTCCTAGAGAACTTAAAAAAAAAAATATCTGGCCCAGTCAACTTAGGTTGATGGTAAAAGCATAGCAGGCATTTATATGTCTCAAAAAAATTACATATAATTCTGATACTCACTTTTTGTTAAGATATCACTCTAAGGGTTCTTAATCTTATAAGGGGTGTATTATCCTTCACATAAACCAGTTTCAGTCAGTCCATTCAAATTCATTATACATGTATCTACATCTGTCATTGCAAGATTTGGAGATTTGGTGTTTTTGCAATTTAAAATAATTATGACTAACTTCTTCCAGCTCAAAATTCTGAATAAGATATTCCATGGGTACAAAATCCATAGTATCTATCAAAAGTAATCTCTGAATAAATAATTTAGATAAAACGTAAATCTAAGCTAACATAATCACATGGGCAATACTTCACTGAAAATTACTCCCATTTCCTAAGATGTGATTTAGACTTACATATCTTTCATTTATTTTCAGTTTCTTTTAAAAAAAAAGCATGTTAATTGTCTAAAAATATACATAAAAATTTCCTCATAAAAGATGCTCTTCTTTCTTTTTCCCACCTTCTTCCTCTTCTGCAACACCCCTGATATAAAGGACATTATTATACCTTATTAAAACTTCAGCCAGATGTCCAGCCAGTGCTCCATTGGTGTATTGTTCTGTGTTTGCAAGCTGCATATGAGTATAGCCATCCACAGATAGTGTGAAGCCTTTGTACTCCATTCCCTACGTGGGTTCCACCATTATTAGTTTTCCTGTTAATGCATTCAGGAAGGGTTTAGGATTGGGGGGCAAACTCATCATGACTGCGAGCCTCTTGCTGCAGGCCACTTGCCAACAACTGAACTGTTATCTGTTCCTGGTAACTAGAGGAGCTATAGCCAGCACATCTCCTTTCTGTTTCTTAATTTCTACAAAAAATAATAAACTCAAACCCTTTTGATTTAACGGAAGATTGTTTTCCTAATCTTGTGTTTCATCTCAGAAACTGAGAGTATACTTTTTGGGGATATAAGTAGACAAGGATTTATTGAATGACAAAACTATCTAAATTAGCTCAGGCGCATTAGCTGATTGAAGAAATACCTAGATAATATACACAAACATGCTGATATACATAATCTCAGAGTGTGAGCTGCTGACTTAAATCATGACAAACATCCTTTATTCATTTACTTGTATATTTATTCATAATTCAGCAAATATCTATTGAGCGGCTCTTATGTTTGAAGTCTACACATTGAGAATAAAAATTGTGGCATCTTTCCTTTATAACAACAAAGAGCTCACAATATTTTACCATCTGGTGTCAAAGAATAGGCATTATCTTAACAGTAAGCACAGTGGTCTGCCTTCAGTTTTGGAGAAAACAAGTAATGGGTTCTGAGCCACATTGGCAATGGCCCTTCTTTGTGTGAGAAAGACACAAGATACCAAGATAGCAAGGCAGGAGCTCAAGCTAAGACAAGTTGAACAAGAACTAAAATGTATATCCAAGTACTTTTTTCTGTGACTTATATTATTGTTTTATTTTATAAGTAATAAAAAGAAAATTCAGCATCAGAAAAGTAACAAAGACTTTGTAAAAGAAGTAGGGATTTGTTTTTGTAGATAGTTTGCTAAGTGGCTCTAGCTTTGTGGTTTGAAGGGCTATGCAAACAAGTCTCAAGTCTCAATCAAACTACAGTTTGGATGCAAAAGGAAAATTGGATGAAATGAAGAAGGAGACTTATTTTATTTTATTATGTATTTTTAAAAGTAACATTAATGAGTGGGCGCCTGAGTGGCTCAGTGGGTTAAGCCTCTGCCTTCGGCTCAGGTCATGATCTCAGGGTCCTAGGATCAAGGCCTGCATTAGGCTCTCTGCTCGGCAGGGAGCCTGCTTCCTCCTCTCTCTCTGCCTGCCTCTCTGCCTACTTGTGATCTCTCTCTGTCAAATAAATAAAATCTTTAAAAAAAAAAAAAAGTAACATTGATGAGTAACAGGTTAGTTTTATTCAAAGACTTATTAAGCCTGAGTTTATTTCATTGGAGAGTTTATACATATCAAAGTTATCAATAGAAACTTTATAATTTCAGACTGTATGACAAAAAGATAAAAATGATCAAAAAAGGTCTTTAGGGGCGCCTGAGTGGCTCAGTTGGTTAGGCGACTGCTTTCGGCTCAGGTCATGATCCTGGAGATGCAGGATCGAGCCCCACATCGGGCTTCTTGCTCGGCGGGAAGCCTGCTTCTCCCTCTCTCAGTCCCTCTGCTTGTGTTCCCTCTCTAGCTGTGTTTCTCTCTGTCAAATAAATAAATAAAATCTTTAAAAAAAAAAAAAAAAGGTCTTTAGACTGTGACATATGTCAAGAGTATATCCTGAACAGTGTGGTGGGTTCTTCACCCAACTGTATGCAAAATAAGTAGGTTTCTGTCAGCTTAATTATGGTAAGTAAATGTATGAGCAGTACTGACACACTGCTTTACATATTTTGGGACTAGTCCAGAACATGGTCATTGACTCCACCTGCTTTTTCTCCTACTCTTTGTCAGTTTACCAGGCCAGAATATGTGATAGTCTATGACATTAGATGAAATGGGGTAATTCATGTAGAAACTCTATGAATATTGTAGACTGAGTATTAGTTTATGTACTGCATTATTCATGAACAAGTGTGATGTTTCAGAGCAGACAAGCAGTGTAGCAGATCACTTGTTATTTCATTGGCACTGAGAATGAATCCCTGCCTAACATTATTCATAACAAGTTGCCATAGGAGCCTAATGTTGGGAGTTAGAGATTATCCCTAAAGGGAAAACAAATGTCCTCTTTGAAAATGGCACACTCTTGGGGAAGCTGACATACTGTTACTGGTCATTTTCATATTATAGTAGAACAGCATATTTTTCTTTCCACTTTATAGTTTCCTTTGATAACAAGACATTATAAAAGTAAAGATCTTGTAGGGGAAGAATGGAATAATAATGTGTAGCAGAGTGGACTTCTCTAGAGGAAAAAAGTAGACAAATGCTCCAGGATAGCAGGAGAAAATTGGAATGATCAAAGAGTCCAGAGAATCCTGTCTGCATCTTGACATTGCTAATGACTGTTTTATGATCTTGGGCATCTATAATTTATTCTCAATTTTCATAATTTAATAGCAATATTGTGGAAGTTTTAAAATTCTAGCTAGTCAATAAATGAGAATGCTTTAGAAGGCATTTACCTCTGTGCAAAAGATATGATCATAAATAGATATAAGAATTATTTCCCCTAAGTTTTACTGTACCCATCTATTAGCTTGGATAGTGTATGGATCTTTATTTCTTTAGTCTTATTTTTTTAAAAAAGCATTATTCATTCTTTTTTTGCATTATTCATTCTTAATTCTGATTTATGCCAGCCTTGTTATTATTTTATTATTGTGTTATGTTAGTCACCATACAGTACATCATTAGTTTTTGATGTAGTGTTTCATGATTCATTGTTTGTATATAATACCCAGTCCCCATGCAATATGTGTCCCCTTAATATCAATCACCTGGCTCACACATCCCTCTGCCCTCTTCCTTCTAACACCCTCAGTTTGTTTCCTGGAGTCCATAGTCTCTTATGGTTTGTCCCCCACTCTAATTTCTCCTTCATTTTTTCCTTCCTTCTCCTAATGTACTCCATGCTTTCTTTTTATGCTCCACAAATAAGAGTGAAACCATATGGTAATTGACGTTCTCTGTTTAACTTATTTCACTCAGCATAATCTCCTCCCATCCCATCCATTTTGATGCAAAAGTTAGGTATTCATCCTTCCTGATGGCTGAGTAATATTCCATTGTGTATATGGATCATATCTTCTTTATCCATTTGTCTGTTCAAGGGCATTGTGGCTCTTTCCATAGTTTGGCTATTGTAGACATTGCTTCCATAACACTGGGTTGCATCTGACCCTTCTTTTCACTACATCTGTATCTTTGGGGTAAATACCCAGTAGTGCAATCGCTGGGTAATTTTTTTTAAGGAATCTCCACACTGTTTTCCAAAGTGGGTGTACCAACTTGCATTCCTACCAACAGTGTAAGAGTATTCTCTTTTCGGGTCGCCTGGGTGGCTCAGTTGGTTGAGCAACTGCCTTCGGCTCAGGTCATGATCCCGGAGACCCAGGATCAAGTCCCACATTGGGCTCCCTGCTCAGTGGGAAGCCTGCTTCTCCCTCTCACTCCCCCTGCTTGTGTTCCCTCTCCGGCTGTGTTTCTCTCTGTCAAATAAATAAAATCTTTAATAATAATAAAAAAAAGAGTGTTCCCTTTTCTCCACAACTTCTCCAACATTTGTTGTTTCTTGCCTTGTTGATTTTTGCCATTCTAACTGATGTAAGGTGTAATGTGGTTTTTATTTGAATTTCCCTGATGGCTAATGATGATGAACAGTTTTTCATGTATCTGTTAGCCTTGCATGTCTTCTTTGGAGAAGTGTCTGCTTGTGTCTTCTGCCTATTTTTAAACTTGATTATTTGTTTTTTGTGTTTTGAGTTTGAGAAATTCTTTATAGATCTTGGATACCAGCCCTTTCTAGTGTCATTTGCAAATATTTTCTCCCATTCTGTGGGTTGTCTCTTTGTTTTGTTGACCATTTCCTTTGCTGTGGAGAAGCTTTTTATCTTGATGAAGTCCCAAATTTCATTTTCGCTTTTGTTTCCCTTGACTTTGGAGACATGTCTTGAAAGAAGTTGCTGTGGTTGATATCACAGGGGTTACTGCCTGTGTTCTTCTCTAGGATTTTGATGGATCCTAGATCTCACATCGAGGTCTTCATCCATTTAGAGTTTATCACACATAGAGTGTATGGTATAAGAGAATGGTTGAGTTTCATTCTTATGTATGTAGCTGTCCAGTTTTCCCAGCACCACTTATTAAAGAGACTTTCTTTTTTCCATTGGATGTTTTTTCCTGCTTTGTCAAAGCTTAGTTGACCTTAGAGATGAGAGCCATATCTGGGCTCTCTATTTTGTTCCATTGGTCTATGTGTCTGTTTTTGTGCCAGTGCTATGCTGTCTGGGTGATCACAGCTTTGCAGTACAGCTTTGAAATCAGGCAACATGATGCCCCCAGCTTTGTTTTTCTTTTTCAACATTTCCTCGGAGATTTTGAGTCTTTTCTGGTTCCATACAAATTTTAGAATTGTTTGTTCCAGCATTTTGAAAAATGCCATTGGTATTTTGATTGGGATGACAGTATTGATTTCTCTGGGCAGTATAGACATTTTAACAATGTTTATTCTTCTAATCTGTGAGCATGGAATGTTTTTCATCCTTTTGTGTCTTCTTTAATTTCTTTCATGAGTGTTTTGTAGTTCCTTTGTTATGGAACCTTGACTGGATCCTGGCCAAAGAATCAACAGTACTCAGAGACCTTAGAGGATTGGAGGTTTATTTAACACCAGTGGGCTCAGAGGACAGTAATCTCCCAAGGTCTGAGCCCTGAGCACAAACAAAAGAGGTACTTTATACAATTTTACTTCCATATCTGTGGAACTTCTTGTGGCCACAGCGGGTTGTGCAGGAGGGAGAACCTGGAATGGCCCTGGGGCCAGGACTGGGATTTCCCTGCTGGATTGGTCAGCCACCTTAGAACACAGATTTCCGTTATCACTTCCACCGTTTGATGCCCCTTTAAACACCTAGTTTAGAGCATATCACCTTTATTTTTCAAGTGCCAGTAGTGAGTAAGGAGCAACTGGAGCCAGATCTTGGCAATTTGAGTGGTGATAAACATAGTAAGGGCATTAAAAATACAAGGACCAAATGCTACTGTGAGGAGGAGCATAAGGAGGGGGCCGGTGAGGGGGATCCACCCAAGGGAACCACTGTGAGAGGGAATCCTGACAAGCCACCTGCTGTAATGTGTCCCATCAGTGATTTACTTGTTCTTGTAATTGGGTTAGAGTTTCTTGGACCAACCCTGACTCATTAGCATAGAAATAACATTTTTTTTCTATAAGAAGAGGCAGAATCCCCCTTGTATAGCTGTGAGCAAGTTGAGCCCACATTTGTTTTGGGGGACCATGGAAGCCAGCTAATCAAGTTGGTGCTGCAGGGCTAGGGCTGAGAGAGTGAGGGCAGAGAAATCTGCCATGAGTTGTTGAGTTAGCCACTGGTACTGAACCTGTGATATCCCAACGCTGATGGCGCTGAGGGCAGCTCTTAAGCAGCCAACAGCCTCATGAGAAGGGAATGTCCATGGGGAAGCATTGGGGGGTGGCTAGGAAGTCTCTATATAAGTGGAGCATTGACCCTAGAGAGGACTGAAAGATCGGGTAAGAGACTGACAAGTGTGCATGATTGATTTTGTGGGGTGTTTGCCCTGCACACACCCCCACTCCCTGCTGCTAGTTTGGGCAAACTAAAGGCAATGAGGAGGAACAACACCAGGTAGCAGAAGACCAGGACTGACTGGGATCAGGAAAACCATAGTGAAATGTGCTTAGCAGTGGACAGTCAGAGGGCCATTAAAGTGGTGTGTACAACCTTAGTTAGAGGGAGCCATTGTGGCTAGCCCTACAGCAGATAAAACCTATGGACAAGTAAGTGTAGTAATACGCCCTAGGATTACTCAATAAACAACAACAATGGCAAGTCTCTGGGGGGAAGTCCAGTCAGAAGGGGCAACAGTGTAGAATCCAACTCCTAGGATGAAGGATATTACGCCGATGAGAGCTAGGGACCATGGTGAGCAGGTGTCCATCAGTCGATGGGGTCTTGTTCAAGGTGTAGCTGGAGCTTGTCTGTGGGGTTTGACTGGATTTTCCGTTGGCATGGTTCCTCATCCAAGTGATGGGCTTTCTTCACTCTGGCGTGGTGGACCCACAGGGTGACATCAGAGACCTTAAGGACAGTAGGAGTAGTTAGAACAATAGTGTGAGGCCCTGTCCACTGTGGTTTGAGGGGGTCCGTTTTCCAATCTTTGATCCAGACTGAGTCTCCTACCTGGAAAGAGTGTACCTGGGACCCCAGGAGATTGGAGCCCTCTCAGTGGTCTATCTTTGTAATTTATTTAGGGTGGCCCCCAGGGCATGAAGTTGTCTTTTTTTTTTTTTTTTTTTTAATCCCCAGTTGGATGTAAGTTTCCAGGAATACTCCCCAGGCACAGGGGAGGCCGTCCATACACTAATTTGAAAAGGGAGAAACCTAACGTCCCAGGTGTACATTGGGCAGCAGGAGGGCTAGGGGTTGCAGATCTGGCCATGGGAGGTTAGTTTACTGACAAAACTTTGCTAAGGTTCCCTTGAGGGTGTGATTTATTCACTTTACTTTCTCTGAGATTTGGGGATGATGGGTGGTGTGGAGTCTCTAGGTGATGTTGAGAGACTTGGTCAAGACCTGTATAATGTCTGCTACAAATGCAGGCTCATTGTCACTGGCAGGCTGTTAATGGCAGGCTGAACTAGGGCACAGTCTCCCATAAGAGGACTGTGGCTACTTCCTGGCTTCACTCCGTCCTGGTTGGGAAGGCTTTGACCCATCCAGAGTATTTTTTGACTCATCCAGAGTACTAATACTAGGAGATATCTGAACCCCCTACTTGGCTGCACATTTGTGAGGTCTGTTTTAGCTCTTTGAAAGGGGTTACTCCCATCTTCTGTACACCTGGCGGGGGCCACAGTGCAGATCGAGCATTATTTTTAGCACATGTTATGCATTGGTCACTGGTTGCTCTGCATAGTGCTGGCAGCTGGCTGATGTGACAGTGTTTCTGGAGGAGGACCTCTAATGCAGTTTTTCCTGGATGGGTGAGTTGGTATTTCTTGGCAAGATGCCCTCCTGTTGCTGTTGGGCTGAGGATGCACCCATATGGCATCACCCACATCCTTTTTTTAGTCAGGGTGACCCCCTCAGCCATGGCCCATTTTCTTTCTTTCTTTTTTTTTTCAGTGTAATTGGGTGGGACAACTTCCTCCAGAGGTGTTAGGGCCATGGTGAGGGAAGGGACTCTGTCCATGTCCTCACTGGTTGCAGTCATTGCTGCCTTATCTGCCTGATAATTTCCATATGCTATGGGGTCATCTTTTGGTGTCCCTTACAGTACAGGATTGCTACTTCTCTTGGAAGTCAGATTGTTCCGAGGAGTTTCAGTATCTCTTCTTTGTTTTTGATAGATTTTTCTGTGGTGGTTAAGAGGCCCCTCTCCTTGTAGATTGTCAACAGAGCCATAGAGCCAGAGCCAGGGCCAGAGCCAGGGCCAGAGCCAGAGCCAGAGCCTGAGCCTGAGCCTGCTTCATAGGTCTCTCCTGACTGACCTTGGGTCTGTCAGCTTGCATCAGATCTCCATGTCCGTGTCATTACTGCGCCTGCCAGACATCCCGTGGTTTGGGACCCACATCTCTGCTGAGGCTGGTCCCCTGCAGTAGATGGCCCCATGTATATGCACAGTAGCAAGGGCATACCAAGAATCAGTGTAGATGTTGACACACTTGTCTTCACTGAGGGTAAGGGCACAGACGAACACATATAGTTCAGCCCATTGTGTTGACCATCCAGCTAGTAATGTCTTAGCCTTCAGGATTTCAGTGGTTTTAGTGACTGCATAACCTGCTTTCTGGGCATCCTTTTGTAGGTAACTGCTGCTGTCACTGAAAATCATGAGCTCTGGATTCTTTATGGCTTGATTCCATATATCTGAATGGCTTTCATAAACTTCATTGGTTATTTTGGAGCAGTCATGCTCTGGTCCCCTTCTTCCGTTGGGAGAAAGGTTGCTGGGTTTAATGTCCTCACTGTTTTGAGGGTGACCCATGGATTTTCACAGAGGATCCTTTGGTATTGTGCTAGCTGAGTGTTGGAAAGGAAGCAGTGGCGGTGCCCCTGTGTGTTCACGAGGGTCTCAACTGCATGAAGGACCTTGATATTAAGTTCTTGTCCTTGGTGAGCTTGCTGCCTCCTCAATGAGGGGACTATGGTTGTTAGCACCCTGAGGCATGGTGGCCATCCTTCTGCCGCAGAGTCCAGTTTCTTTAACAGATATGTGACTGACTGTTGCCAGGATCTAGCAGTCTGGGCAAGTACCCCAGGCACTGTCTTCTCTTTTTTATGTAGGGGCCTAATTTTGGACTAGTGTAGCTGGGTTGTCTTCAGTTCATACTGAAGGGAATGTGATCTTGAACTCGGGAAGGCCATCAGCTGGGCCTGGGTGCAGAGTAGCCTCCACTCTTTTTCCCTTGGCATGATAATTGCTAGTACCAGAGACCCCATCTCCTCTTGCCCTGGGTTCAGTTGGAGGCTGGTGAGCTTGGTGGGCTTCAAGGTTATCTGAGCCCCAAGCTTGGAGAGTATGTCTCAGCCCAGGAGAGGAATGGGGCAGTCAGATAGGTAAAGGAATTCATGTTGGACCTTGTGGTCCCCGAGTTTATGCTGATGAGCCTGACTAAAGGACTGTTGTATTGCCCATTCCTGGTAGCCCCAAGGATGGTTTGCAGTCCTTTTGCTGAAAGGGGAGGTAACAACAGAGTGCTTGGCCCCAATCTTAACCATAAAACTCACTGGTTGAACCCCTGTTTTTATTCTGACCATACGCTCATGGGGGCCAAAGAAAAGAGAGCCCAGTCCCCCTTAGTCTGAGTCTATTTCTACAAAGCCTACAAGGTCCCTTTCTCGGGGTTCTTCCTTGTGGCAGCTAGGCTTCTGAGCCTTTCCCCAGTTGGGACATTCACTCTCTCAGTGCGTCTTTTCTTTACAGTAGACATATTGATCCCTGGACCCAGAAGATTCTGGGTCTCCCCCCGTTTTGGTGGTTGGAGCCTCTCTACTTCATACACCTGCCAACAGGGCTATTCTAAAAACCCTTTCCCAGAGTGAACAGGTGGGCTCATATGTCTAGGCACTGAATCTTAGGGTGACCGTTTATGTCTCTGGGAAAGTGCTGGGTCCAGTGTTAACCAAATCTGTCAGGTTCCAGTTGATCTGGGGGATCCTCATGCAAAGGTTCAGACTGAACAGAATTAGCAAGCTCCAGTCACCATAACTGTGCTACAGCTCACAAACTAAAAAAGTAGAGGCCTTCCCATAGGGAGCATTCCATGATGGTGTCTATGCAGATGAACACAATCAGGGCCAAAATTCCTTGGGTAACCTTGAGGCAGCTGAGTGTACTGTACGGTATAGTCAGGGTCGCAGTGCAGGCTGGCCAGCCCACGGTGTTGGCTTACCGGCTTGGTAGTGGGCTGGTATGCGCTGCTGGCACCTGAGATCATAGAAGTATTCGAGGCCTTACCCTCGATGTTGTTGAGCTCCTTGCCACTCTGCATGCTGCCACCTGGCCCCAGGCCACTTTGTGTGGCTGTTCCCCAGCACCTGGAGCTGGTGGGCTCAGTGAGGCCACTGTATCGCTGCCATTGCCTGCCTGACCACCTGCAGCCCACCCTACCACCATCTCCTCTGTACCTGCAGCCAGGGCTCAGTCCACTGGACCCCTCTGGCTTGGCTCCCACCACCTCAGCAGAGGAAAAGGAGGGAGGTGGGAGCATGCAGAGAGGGAAGGGGGTGGAAGCTGGAACAGTGGGTCAGGAGAGGGCAGAGCAAGTGCCCACCCACCAGCCGCTCCACAGCATTCCTTGGCTGGGGCTTCTATCAGTCTTTTTGGGGCCACTGGGATGAGGCAATTAAGACCCTGGTCTGTCCCTGCCTATTGCAAGCAAATAACACCCAGGGGGAAGGGTCTGGGCAATTCCTAGCCAGGAGTAGATGTACGGAAACTGGTCACTATGTCCTGGCTCTCCTGTTATAACTCGCCAAACCTGATGAACCATTGGGACATCCAGTGTCCCTTATGAAGACCATCCAACATTAAATGTGGGCCATTCTAATTCACATAGGGTGCTCAATTTTTTGGGATGCATCTTAACTCCATAGTCTTCAGAAAACCCCATCTTGAAATTTTTGATCATACAGTCTAGACTGTAGGTATTGAAGAATTGCTAACCATGATGAACAAGGACTCTCTTGTTTACCCTCTGTGTTCCCTCCCTGCCTTGGTGGCACAAAGACAAACAAATGGTGGGTGCCCCTCCAGGAGAGAGATGCCCACCTGTCCACCCTCCCAGAGGAGACTTGGGTGCCTCTAGCCATAGAAAGTCCATATAAACCCTGGACTGGCACCCCAGATGGGTCACCATAGACCCTATGAAGTCTTCATGGAAGCAGGGTAGGGCCCACTCAGACTCCATAGTTTCAAGACTGTGGTGCCACAAACACAGACAGGCTGGCTGTTCACTCACTCACACATTCACACCAAAGTTATTACAGTTCCTCCCCCCACTGGGAGGTCCTGAAAAGAAAATGCCTTTCCTTTTAGAAATTCCTGTCTTTCCCCAGTTTTGGGAGGTTCCTGAACTGAGAGACCTACCCCCCAGGAGTCCCTACCTGTGAGACCTCCAAAAGGTCTCTGAGAGGTGATCAGTCTCCTCTTCCTGGCAGGTGGGCCTGACTGTATCCTGGGGCCACAGGCCTTCCTGGAATCCGACGTTGGGACCAGATCCTCACCTGCCAAGTCTTCTTGACTCTGGCAGGAACAGCAGAGTGGGGCCAGTTGGAAGCAACCGGCAGAAGACTACCAAAGATTAGGCAGGGCATGCCTTCTGTTATGACCCTTATTCTGTCACCACCTCATTGTTGCTCCCAAACCAGTAGCAAAAAATGGGCCAGTGCAGGTGGGTTTCCTGGTCAGGGAACCAAATGTTATGGAACCTGGACTGGATTCTGGCCAAAGAACCAAGCACCACTACAAACCTTGGAGGATCAGAGGTTTATTTAATGCCGGTGGGCTCAGAGGAGAGTAATCTCCCAAGGTCTGGGCCCCAAGCATAAACAAAGGGGATAATTTATACACTTTTACTTACATATCTGTGGCACTTTTTGTCACCACAGTGGGTGGGGCAGAAGGGAGAACCCAGAAAGGCCCTGGGGCTGGGACTGGGATTTCTCGGCAGGATTGATTGGCCACCTTAGAATACAGATTTCCTTTATTACCTAGAGTATAGATCTTGCCAGGCTTATTATTAACATTTCATTGCCTTTATGTTAAGTGTAACCAGACTTCATTAAATAGTAATAAAATCTTATTTTTCAGGTAATTATTAAAAAAATCCCCCCCAGGGGTGCCTGGGTGGCTCAGTTGGTTAAGCGACTGCCTTCGGCTCAGGTCATGATCCCGGAGACACAGGATCGAGTCTCACATCAGGCTCCCTGCTCGATGGGAGGCCTGCTTCTCCCTCTCTCACTTCCCCTGCTTGTGTTCCCTCTCTGACTGTTTCTCTCTGTCAAATAAATAAATAAAATCTTTTAAAAAATTTAAAAAAATTTAAAAAAATTTAAAAAACCCCCCCCCCAAAAACAGGACTCAGAGAAACCTTGGTAAACATTGCTTCCATGATTAATTAATTGCAAATGGGTAGGAAACATAGATTAAGTTACTTTAAAGAAGAGTAGGAGCATTGTGGGCAAAACACTTTTTGGATGGGCAATTAGAATTTAAGATGTAGGTAACACTATACTTATTCAGGTTAACCTGTGCTTTGCATACTGGCATAAATAAATTTTTTAGGAAGTATTCTCTGTGTATATCTAGGGATTAATTGTTTAGATTTACTATGAATTACCTATCTCTATCCATTTAAATTATCCATTTACCTGCAGGGCTTAGTACATTACTTAAAACCAGTGATCTAGTAGTTAGACACAAAAGACAAGGAGAATAGATGGGAAAATAAAATGTAGAATTGAGAGAAATTTGTGCTTGAAAGCAACTTTTTCAGAAGAAACTCAGCATTGTTCTGTATGTTACATTTCTTCTTCAAGTCACTTCCTTGCCTTCTGATACTGAGTCACTCTCATTTTCAGTGTTTCTTGTCTTGCTTTCATGGATTATGTTTATAAAGCAAAGACCAAGTAGTCAAAGAGAGGAATTCAAACTTTGTTTTTATATCACTGAGTATCATGTTTACACATCTCACAAAATATACACATTTTAATGCCCTATATACACATGAAAAAAAATTTTTTTTTGCCTGAATGTAACCTCTAGCCTATAAAACCCCTTTAGGTAGTTGGTCCACTAACACAGCATACTCTGAGCATTACGAGAAAAAGAAGTTCCTGTTGCCTATTCCCTCAGTCTTAGAATTTCTGAAGGGCTCTCAACAAAATCTTGCACACACCTTAGTCATTTCTGCTATTGTCCATGAGTTCAGGTCTCCTGGTTAATCCTCACCTCATACTTTATGAGTTGATAGATTTTTTTTTTTTTTTTTTAGGATTTTGAGTATACTCATCTAGGATTTCATAGAGACCTCACTGACAATGCATAAATAGAAATAAAGTATCTGCAAAAATAATTGAGAAAAGTCTCTAACCAGTCTTCAGTAATTTAAAAAGAAAGAGAAGCCTTGAGTAGTATAAGAACATCATTTCCAGAGTCAACACATTATAATATTCAGATGTTCAGTTTTACAACAAAAAAATTGCAAAGCTTTCAAAGCCACAGGAAAATACCTTTCAAAGGACCAAAATAATTGGCAAACCCTTTTCAAGTGAACTCAGATATCAAAATTACTGAAAAAAGACTTCAGAACAACTGTCTCAAATAGGCTTAAAATACAAGATAACATGGACAAAAAAAACTATAGGAAATCAAGAAAACATTGTGTGAACAAAATGGGAATACCAATAAAGAGATGGAAGTTATGAGAAATAAAACAAAATTTCTGGAACTGAAAAGTATAATGACTAAAATGAAAATAATTCATTAGAGGAGTTCAACAGCTGATACAAGCAGTTCGAAGACAAAATACATATACTTGAAAATAAGATAATTGAAATAATCCATTTTGAGGAAAAGAAAGAAAAGAATAAAGAGTGAACCCCTGGGGGGGATACCATTAATGTATAAACATATACATTATGAGATTCCCAAAATGGAAAGATAGGAAGGGGCTGAAAGAATGTTTGAAAAAATAATGGGCAAAGCTTCCCAAATTGGTAAAAGATACAAATCCACACATTCAAGCTCAGTGAATAAACTCAAAGAGATCCTGTCTAAACACATTATAATCAAATTGTCAAAAGACAAAGAATCCTGAAAGCAGCAAAAGAAAGTGATTCATTATGTATTAAGAATCCTCGGGACGCCTGGGTGGCTCAGTTGGTTAAGCGACTGCCTTTGGCTCAGGTCATGATCCTGGAGACCCTGGATTGAGTCCCACATCGAGCTCTCTGCTCGGCCGGAAGCCTGCTTCTCCCTCTCTCACTCCCCCTGCTTGTGTTCCCTCTCTAGCTGTGTTTCTCTCTGTCAAATAAATAAATAAAATCTTAAAAAAAAAAAAAAGAATCCTCTATGACATTAACAGCTTACTTCTGATTGAGAACCATGTATTACAAAAGGCAATAAAAAGTCATAACTAAGCAATTATATGCAGAAAAACTAGTCATTAAACCAAAGGAGAAATCAAGACATTTCCAGATAAACAAAACCAGAATTTGTTGCTAACTTACCTGTCCTGCAAGAGATACTAAAGGGAATCTTTCAAGTTGAAATGAAAGGACATTAAACAGTAATTTGAATACACAAGATAGAAATAAATAACCTAGTAAAGTTGAATACATAGGTAAATACAAAGATCAGATAAGTTTATTTTTCTTTGTGATTCATCTTTTTTGATTAAAAAGCAATTGCAGGGGCACCTAGGTGGCTCAGTTGGTTAAGTGATTGCCTTCCGCTCAGGTCATGATCCCGACCTGCATTGGGCTCCCTGCTCGGTGGGAAGCCTGCTTCTCCCTCTCTCACTACACCTGCTTGTGTTCCCTCTCTAGCTGTGTTTCTCTAAGTCAAATAGATAAATAAAAATCTTTGGAAGAAAAATAAATAAATAAAATCCTTAAAAGGCAATTGCATAAAACAATAATTATAAATTGTTTTTCTAGGCTTATAATAGGTAAAGATGAAATTAGTTTGATCATAATTTCACAAAGGACAGTGAAAATGTAAATATGTTGGAGTGAAGTTTTTGCATATAAAGAATGTAAATTGATATTAATTCAAACAAGATTTTTGTAAATTAACATGGGAAACTGAATTAAGTCATTTACAAAATATTGTCAAAGCAACAAAAAGTATATTAAAGTAGTTTGGTATATAATATTCATGACAAAAGAAAGCAATCATAGAGAAATAAAGGAACAACAAATTATAAGACACGAGGAAAAGAAATACCAAAATGCAGACATATGTCATCATATCAGTAACTATACTTAGAATAAATGGACTAAACACAATCAACAATGAATATTGGCAGAACAGATTTAAAAATACGATTTAATTATTCATTGTCCACAAGAAATACACATTAGATAGACAGGCACAAATATGTTGAACACAAAAGGATAGAAAAAGATTATCATACAAACCAAAGGGGAGCTGGAGTATCTATACTCATAACTGACAAAATAGACTGTAAGAGAAAAATTATTACTAGAGTGAAAGTAATTTCAATTTAAAAGGGTCAGTTTATTAGAAAAATAAAATTACCAACACACATGCACTTAAAAATGGAACTCTGAAATATATGAAGAAAAATTGACAGAATTAAAGGAAACAATATATAATCCAATAGTAACAGTTTGATATTTTAATACTCCACTGTTTTTTCCAGTTTTATTGGAATATAGTCAACATGAAAAAATAGTGTACATTAGGGTATATAATGTGATTTTTTGAAATATATGTAAATAGTGAAATGATTGCCACAATTACCTAATGATTGGCACAAACAGCTAATTAACATATTAGCATAATAATGTCACATTAGATAGTCACCTTTTTTGTGTGTAGTGAGAACACTTAAGATCAATTCTCTTAGCAAATTTTAGGTATATAATACAGTATTATTAACTATAGTTAGCATACTGTAGGTTAGATCTCCAGGAGTTATTCATTCTACATAACTGAAACTTTCTAACTTTTTTTTAAAATTTTTTTAAAGATTTTATTTATTTGACAGAGAGAAACACAGCCAGAGGGGGAACACAAGCAGGGGGAGTGAGAGAGGGAGAAGCAGGCTTCCCGCCAAGCAGGGAGCCGGATGTGGGACTCGATCCCGGGTCTCCGGGATCATGACCTGAGCTGAAGGCAGTCGCTTAACCAACTGAGCCACCCAGGCGCCCCAAAACTTTCTAACTTTTGACCAACATCTCTTCCCCCACCCTCACCCTGGCAAACACAATTAATTCCATTCTCTGCCTTCATGATTTCACCTTTTTTTAGATTCCATATATAAGTGAAGTCATGCTGTATCTTTCATTTTGTAGCTTATTTCTCTTGCAAATGACCTCTAGTTTCTTGCACGTTCTTTCAAATGGCACATTTTCTTTATCCATTCATCCGTTGGCAGACAGGTAGCTTGTTTTCATGTCTTGCCTATTGTGAATAATGCTGCAGTGAACACACGTATGCAGATATCTTTTTGAGAAGTGATTTTATTTTTTTCACATATATATCCAGAAGTGGAATTGCTCCATCACAAGGTTTCTCTGTTTTTGATTCCTTGAGGAAACTGCATATTGTTTTCCATAATGGCTGGACCTATTTACATTCCCACCACAGTATACAAGAGTTTCCTTTTCTCCACATTCTAACTAATACTTGTTATCTTTTTGATAATAAATGACCTGAAGAGTATATTTAAGGGGTGCCTGGGTGACACATTCAGAGTCCTTTGTCAGACTCTTTGCTCATCGTGGAGTCAACTTGGATTCTCTCTCTCTCTCTCCCTCTGTCCCTCTCCCCTCTGCCTCTCTCTCTCAAATAAATAAATTTAAAACAATGTGTATTTAATAAAGGTTCAGGATAAAAAGTCAACTCTGGAAATGAAGTAAAGAAAACATTCCCTCTAAAAATAGCAACAAGAAGATAAAATACTTAGGAATACACTTAACCAAAGAGGTGAAAGATTTACACACTGAAAACACAAAACATTGATGACAAAAATTAAAGAAGGGACAGACAAATGGAAAGACAGCCCATGTTCATGGGTTTTAAGAATTAATATTGTTAAATAATGTCCATAACACTCTATGATCTACAAAAAAAATTAATTCCTATGGAACCACAAAAGATTCCAAATAGCCAATCTTAAGCAAAAACAACAAAGCTGGAGACATTATACTTTCTGACTTCAAAATGCATTACAAAGTTACAGTAATGAACAGTATGGTACTGGATCTAAACAGAGGTTTCTCAAAGGAAGATATATATATGTGCAGTTACTCAACATCACAATCATTAGGGAAATACAAATTGAAACCTCAAGGAGATAGCATCTCACACTTGTTATAATGACTCTGACTGTGTCACCCAGGCACCCCTTAAATACACTCTTTAGTTATAAAATTTTTCATTTGAGCCTTTAGGATATTCTGCATATATGATCATGTCATCTGCAAACAGAAATAATTTCAGTTTTTCCGTTTTTACTTCTTTCCACATTTTTAAGTTCTGTTTCCTCTTGCTTAACAATCGAATACTTAAGTAATTTTTCTTTTCTAATGTTTTACTATGAGTCATCAAGTGGGGCCAGGATGCTCCATCAAAATTTTGCTTAGAGGGGCACCTGGGTGGCTCAGTTGGTTGAGCGACTGCCTTCGGCTCAGGTCATGATCCCAGAGACCTGGGATCAAGCCCCGCATCAGGCTCCCTGCTCGGTGGGAAGCCTGCTTCTCCCTCTCTCACTCCCCTCTCTTGCTTGTGTTCCCTCTCTTACTGTGTTTCTCTCTGTCAAATAAATTTCAAAAAAAAAATCTTAAGAAAACCCAAAACTTTGCTTAGAGATTTCCTTAGCCAAATGTCAATTTTTTTCACTCACAAATTCAGCCTTCCACTAGGAAACAAATAATTAAACCAAGATTTTTTTCCAGTTTATAACAAGGATAGCTTTTTCTCCATTGTCTAATAACATGTTTCTCATTTCTACTTCATCAGAATGACTTTACCCCATACTTCTACCAACATTCCATTCATAATTACTTACATGTTCTGTATGAAGATTGAGACTTTCTCTACATCTCTCCTCTTTTTTTTTTTCTGAGTTCTTACCAGAATTATCCTTAATGGTTCATTTATAACCATGTTGGCTTTTTCTAGCATGCACCTCCAAACTCTTTCAGCCTCTACCCATTTCTTAGTTCTGAAGTTGCTTCTGTATTTTTAGGTATCTGTTAAAGCAACACCTGTACCTCTTAGTATCATTGTTCAGTCTCAGCTTCCTGCTGAAACAAAAATGGCATATTTTGAGTTCCTTACAGACAGTGAATGTTTACTTCTCAGCTCTGGAGGCTAGGGAGTACATAATCAAGGCACCAATAAATTCAATGTCTAGTGAGAATCAACTTCCTGGCTCATAAACTGCTATCTCTTTACTGTGACTTCACATGGCAGAAAGAGCAGGAGCACCATTGGGTCTGTTTTGTGAGGGCACTAATACCAATCATAGAGCTCCACCGTCATGACCTAATACCCCCGCTAAGGCCCCACCTCCAAGTACCATAACACTGGTTTCAACACAGGAATTTGGGTGGGGCACAAATATAATAATATATTATAATAATAATTATTCAAAGTGACTTTTCAGAGATGTTGAGACTTGGAGAAATTCAAACATCTAGATCTCTGTGTTTTTCCCTCCTCAAGCTTTTATTTCACAGTGCCTTCCAGTATCATTATTACTATAGGCTGTTCAGATTTATTTGCTATAATACAGGAAAATCTAATTCTTATCAGTGTCCAAATTAGTTTTCACAATTTCTCTGCAAATATCTCGTAGTCACAATATGAATTGTATACCCATAGGACAAAGCAAATTCTAATACTTGTGGTAAGAAGGCAGTTATCTTTAGAAAGAGTAGTAGAGGGCCTGGGTTTGGAATAATTTAGATAAAGTATTAGTGGAAACAGAAAAAATAAGGTATGCAGTAGAACTTTGGAAGAAGTGAAAATCTAGTTTACCTAATTGTGTATCGGACAGTGAAGGGATCTCCCCAAGATAATTTTAGACATCCCTAGGGCCTACATGATGCTTTAAGTACATGATTTTCTGACAGTAGATTTCTCCTTCAGGAGAGACACTCTTAGGAGCAAAAGTAATTGCAGAACAGGGGCATTTAGAAGAAGAGATGCTAGAGTATGATGCCTCTCTTTTGATAGGCCATGAGAAGTTTCAGAAAATATCCCTACAAAACTTCTACAGTTGCACAAATACATACTCTGTAACTATAGAATGGAGGGTATTTATAGTTATTTTATTTTATTTTAGCATTTTATTTATTTTACTTTTTTTAGAATGGGGGAGAGGAGGTGCGGAAGCAGAAGGGAAGAGAGACTCTTAAGCAGGCTCCACACGAGCATGGAGCCTGATGTAGGGCTCCATCTCACAATAATGAGATCATGACCTGAGCTAAAATCAAGAGTCAGACACTTAACTGACTGAGCCACCCAGGTGCAGCCCTCTACCGCCTCATTTGTTAACGAAGTTCAAGCTACAGTTCTCTCATGAGAAATATGCACCAGGCACGAGAGGAGGAATGGAAAGTGAGGAGAAAGAAGAAAGACATAGTCCCCAACATCAAAGTGCTTACTTTGGTGGAGGGTTTACCAGTAAGCTGTCATAATGAAGCAGGGTAACTCCTATAGTGGAGGCGTTTCCAGGAACATGGGCAGCATGTACTAGGGATGTCAGTCTGACTGAATCTATTGAGAAAGAGGACAGCTTGTAGATGATGTGATCCAGGGAGCAACAAGAACTCTGTCTAAATCTCCATGACCTAATAAAAAAGAACCTGTTTGGCAATGACAGATAGGAAAGGTAAAGTTGGTAGCAGGGAGATTCTCTGGCAAAATCTGGCCTGCTTGGTGTACAATGTCAAGACTCCTTGGGCTCATCTTTTTAAGAATACCATGTTAATGAATTTATAAGAATCAGAGATTTTATTAAACTTGACAATGTTTATTTTATTAATTCCACCAACACATCTCATTTTTTTTTTACCAATTAAAAAAATATTAAGTAATTTCCGTGGACATACCAAACTGTTGTGAAGATTCTACAACTGTTTAAAATTCATCTCATTTTAAAGCCTGTCATTATATGCCTAAATTTAGTGATTTATTTGAAATCAATGAATATTTATAACAAATTCATAAACTGCTAACACAAATTCTTCCTGTTAGAAGCTAAAAATTAAATTCCTTTGTTCATGTCATTAAAAAAAATAAAATCACTGGGTTGCAGCAAACCCTACAGGCTGTAGAGAAGCAAAACTGAGACCCAGAGAGGGAGAGTGACTTGGTAAAGGTCATACTGCTAATTGACAGGCATGACATTTAGACTTTAAAGCTTGCTTCACAGAACCTCTTCCTGAGGAAATGGATTTTTGCAGAAATCAAATAATCTGACAGCATAGAGATTTCTCTGGTAGTGAAAAAAAGCTTTAAGACAGGAGAGGGGAGAGGTAGTTAGAAAACCTACAGAGACAAGAATGGGCGGTACATGTGATGTACCCATCAGAGGTTATTTACAAGGAACTCCCTCTGTCAGTCAATGAAGTAGGACATCATAATGCTTAGAAGGACGGATGTTGGAATTGCTAGGCTTTCAGTCTCATCCTAGCTTCTTACCATCTATATGACCTTCATCTATGCACTTAAACTCCCTGGGGCTCAGATACCCCATCTGAGAAATGGGGAAAATAAATGATCTTATAAATTAAGTGTGCACTCTACATTTTAGGTAGAGAACATGTCATATTATAATTCCCCAAGTTAAAATTACTCTTAGTAACTGTTGCAGTGGCCTCTAGGAGGACTGTGTCTGCCCTGACCTCTGTGATCCAGTGGAGAATTAGGAATTATTGATGAGGAAAGCTTGAATGTTGAGGATCTTAGAGATGAACTGTTCCACATGTAAACTTGGTGTTCTGAGGAGAGAAAGTTGTGGAGTACTTGTTTCTCTGTGCCCCGAGGAGATCAATTGCATAGATATGAGCAGATATAATAATGCAATCTGGGGACACAAGGAGAAACAATTGAAAATCATTTGTAGCATAAATGGAAGAAAATAAAGAATACAGTGTCCTTGTTTTCTGTGGTAAAATTGTGAAACTCTTAAAGTATCAGTTCCGTTAGTGTTTATTATCAGTATAATAGAGATTATGCCATCCAACAGACTCATTTTCCAGATACAGAAGTCAATATTCAGGAAGGTAATTTTATCAGTATAACATCTTAACTCATGAAAGAACTGGAAGAGAATCCTCAGTACCTGGCTCCCAGTCCAGTGAACACAGGCGGGCGTAGCTGGCCCTGTCAGACTGACATTGGCAGCATTAGTTTATTTTAATTTATGTTAACGTCCTTTTTCCTTGCTAACCCCAATCTGACCCAACAGTCTGGATTTTATTTTTATAGACCAGACCAAAGTAGGAGGTATCAGGAGCTGTAATTAGGCAGTAACTGTGGACAGGCCAGTAGCTAGGAATCCCACATGGAGCAGCAAGTTCATCGGGCAAACAGGATGGTGACACAGCCACAAGGACCCAGCCTATGACCAGAAAATAGAGTCTTTACTCCAGAGTGATATTACAGAGATCTAAGCAGAAGCATTGCCTCAGAAGCATTGGTGTATTGAATTATAAACAAACATTGAGAGGGCTACCTCTTCCTAGAACAGTATAATTCTGTAAAGTTGTGGGAACAAGAAACAAAACAAGGGATGACTGAGTGGCTCAGTGGGTTAAGTGTCCAATTCTTGGTTTTGGCTCAGGTCATCATCTCAGGGTTGTGAGACTGAGCCCCGCCTTGGGCTCCAGGCTGGATGTGGGGCATGCTTAAGATTCTCTCCCTCTCTCTCCTTCGCCCCCTCCCCAAAGAAATAAAATAAGATTGCAGTAATTATAACCAGACCACTTATCATAGTAGGACCAGCTAACAGCCTGACCTAATGCTGAGCCTCAAAGACCAAGCCTCAGTGCCTCGGCCCGCGAGACAATCAACGGGGTCCGCCGAGATACCTGTAACGGATGAGGGGGATGGGACAGGAGGCGCGAAAGAATGGCAGCAAGACAGGGATTCTGATCAAGCTGCAAAGTTTATTAAAACACGAAGGGGTTATATAGGCAAGGGATAGGGGAAGTGCGCCCGATAGGTTGCTTTCAGGCGTGCTCTTG
>PITA01020508.1:0-34762 GCA_004023965.1 Spilogale gracilis | reverse complement strand
TTTTTTTTTTTTTTTTTTTTTTTTTTTTTTTTTTTTTTTTTTTTTTTTTTTTAAAGATTTTATTTATTTGACAGAGAGAAACACAGCTAGAGAGGGAACACAAGCAGGGGGAGTGAGAGAGGGAGAAGCAGGCTTCCCGCCGAGCAGGAAGCCCGATGTGGGGCTCGATCCCGGGTCTCCGGGATCATGACCCGAGCCGAAGGCAGTGGCTTAACCAACTGAGCCACCCAGGCGCCGCCTTTTTCTAGCTTTTGTCAGATGGAATACTTTCATTTCATTTCTTTTTTTTTTTAAGATTTTATTTATTTTTTTATTCATAAGAGACACAGAGAGAGGCACAGGGAGAAACAGACTCCTCACTGAGCAGGGAGACCGATGTGGGACTCAATCCCAGTACCCTGGGATCATAACCTGAGCCGAAAGCAGTTAACCGACTGAGCCACCCAGGAACCTGGCATTCCTTCATTTCTGTTTCTTTTCTTGCAGAACTCTCAGAAATTGAGCCCAATGTGTTCCTCCGTCCATTTCTGGAAGTGATTCGCTCTGAAGATACCACTGGCCCTATCACTGGACTGGCACTCACTTCTGTCAACAAGTTTCTGTCCTATGCACTCATAGGTAAGAGCTCAGGCCTTGTTCTATGACCACAGCACTTCATTTCCTGCCTCTCCTGGGCCTCAGGCTTTAGGTAGTGAGCTGGTGATGCTGGAAGGTTTCTCCTAGCCATCTATTTCCTTGTAGGAAAGAAGTAAGACTCTTAATTGGTTACTCATCATGCTAATTGACTCAGATTATGCAGAGTGCCGAGGAGGTGGGGGTTTCCTTGGGACTCTGGTTTCTTTGTGATTTGGAGGAAATTAGGGTATGGTGCCCTTGGAAGTTTGGTTTGGTTTCTTTTCAAAGTTATTTTTCAAATATGGTGCATGCTTATTTTGAGAAGGTAAACAATGGAGACGTGACTAAAAGAAAAATTAGTGGTGTCTCCTCTCTCTCAATGTTCCTTCCTTCCTTCTGTAAATAAAGTTGACAGACTGGTTTGACTCTCTCTATACCTTTCTCTACATGTATATAAACATATGTAAAGTACCATTTAAAAAATAGAAGTATGTGCTATAGATTTTCTTTTTTCATTTAATAGTATTAACTTAGAAAGATGTACATGATATAATGAGTCCTCTGATTTATTCTTTTCCCCCCAGTTTTATTGAAATATAATTGACATATAATATTGTATTAGCTTAAGGTATACTACATAATGACTTAGTATACATATGTTATAAATGATTACCACATTAATTCTAGTTAACACTCATCACCTCATGTAGTTTCAGGTTTTTTTTCCTTGTGATGAGGACTTTTTAAGATCTACTCTCTTAGCAACTTTCTTTCTTTCTTTCTTCCAAGATTTAATTTATTTATTTGACAGAGATAGACACAGCAAGGGAGGGAACACTGAGCAGGGAGCCCGATGTGGGTGGGACTCAATTCCAGGACTCTGGGATCATGACCTGAGCCAAAGGCAGATGCTTAACTGACTGAGCCATCCAGGCACACCTGAAATAGCATTCTTGCTCATATTTCCTTATTTATTAATTTTCCTTTGTATGACAAATGTCTGTACTTGAAATTTTTAATGGCCATGTGCATATTACATTTTCATAGGTACTGCCAGCTTGGTTTCCCAGGAGATTTTAGTATTATACATCCAATGTTTGAGAATTTCCATTTCCCCACCTGTCACCAGCACTGAATATTAGCAGTATTCTTTATTTTTGCTAATTTGGTGGATAAAAACTATTATTTTTTTAAGTTAAACATTTGAACTTCTCCTTTTCCTCTTATTTTCATTGAGTTGTTTTGTTTTTCTTATTAGTTTGTAGGAGTTCTTTGTATGTGGGGATATTAATCTGTTGTCTATCATAGTATAACAAATATTTTCTCCCAATCTAGCTCAGATATTTTATCTAGTCTGTTATCTCTGAATTTGTTTAGCTGGTTGTTTTGTTTTGTTTTGTTTTTTGTTTTTTGTTTTTTTGGATTTTTTTTTTTTTTTGGATTCGTTTTTAGTTGGTCTTGTCACTCAGGATCCTGAATTCCTTTTCCCCTATTGCTAGCCCATGTGCAAGGGTGAGAACATAGAAAACAGACAGCTGTCTTTGTTTCTAAGTAAGGAGACAGGAAAAGAGGTCAGGCTGTAGCTAGCCAGGGGAAAAAAATGGCCTTCAGTTCAGGGCAAGAAAACCCTTTTATCTTTTCTAGAAAGTGGGATTTGCTTAACTGAAGCATTCAGGACCCTTAGCAGAAATCCTAGGCCAGCAAGTTCTGAACAGGTATATAAGCCTCTCCAGGCACCCTAGTCCTAGCTTCATACTTTTCCTAAGCCCAGCTATTTTCAGCCTTGCCCTGAGCACCACCTGCAGGTCATCTCTTTCCACAGCCTCCAGCTGCCGCCTTCTGTGCTTCTTCCCTTTGCTCTCTTGTCAGTGTTACTCTGTCCCCTTCCTGGGCTTGGCAGACAAGCTTGTCATTGGAGACCTCAGGCCAGCTGGTCATTGGAGTTTCCTGTGGTGGGAAAAGAGAATGCTGGAGGTGGTGATTGTAGTGGGCATGAGAAAGGGGCCAGGAAGGAGTGTATGAAAGCCAGAAGGCAAAGGAATTGAGATTTGCAAGTTTCCTTGTAGTCTGCTCCAGAGTGGCCAGGAAAGGAGGACATTCTAAGGAAGGGGTCCTGAGGAAGACAAATTCTGCTAAGTGAGTCCAAGCCAAACAATCTTTTGTTTAGGCTATCCTAGAGAAATACCTCTTACCCCTCAATCCTGTGACCCAAGACTTCTTGGATTATCTTAGGTCCTACTCCAAGGATCAGCCTTTTTTTGGCCCCACGCAGCTGCCAGACCAGGATTTGTGCCACTGATTGCCTGGTAGGCTCTGCCTATAGTTCTGAAAACCTGTCATTCTTACCTGCCTTGTTAGAAGATTAACTTTACTTCATTCAGGCTCAGAGGATAAGAGCTACAAAGAGATCAGTTAAACTACTGTAACAAGGTAGATGACTGAAAGAGGGGAAGAAATAGACCCCTAGGAGCCTTGTGAGGTGGGAGCAAAGCTGCCATTCACTGAGCTCCGAAACACCACACACCACTGAGGACCTGGATTTCCTGTGTAAAGAAAGGACCTGCTGTGGACCCTGGAGGCCTGAATAAAGATGGTCAGTTGGGGCTGTGAGAGAAGACTCAGGCCAAGGGCCTTCAGAGTATATGATTTTCTGAGTCAGGGGTGCCGGAGTGGCTCAGTCGGTTGAGCTGCTGTCTTCAGCTCAGGTCATGATCCCAGGGTCCTGGAATCGAGCCCCACATCAGGCTCCATGCTCGGCAGAGAGTTTGCTTCTCCCTCTCCTTCTGCTTGCCTGTCTGCCTACTTGTGCTCTTTCTCTCTGTCAAATAAATAAATAAAATCTTTAAAAAAAAAAGGGGGGATTTTCGTAGCCAAATGGGAGAAACATGGAGAGTTGGGGTGATAGAAAGAGCTGGGTAACCGTACATCATGTATCATCATGGAATTGGCTTCCTTCTGCATGACCTCTAAGTAATCATTCCTGATACTAAGTAGGGGCATGCTCTAAGGACAAACTGAGTGTTTGACCAGGTGTCAGAGAGGATCCAGGACAGAAGAGAAAGATGAAAACACTTACAGTTAATGAAAGTCTGCAGGGTCATTGTTGCAAGGGAAATGTTCTGGTTTCGCAGGTATCCCCCTTAACTTTAAGCTCAGGAACTCTGTTAATTTCAGGTGCCAGGAAAGAGAAAATGATAATATTTCTTTTAATTCCCACCACTTTACTAAGAGGTACTCCTGTATATGCCATGCCCCCTCTGGAGCAACTTTTTCCGTCACTTGCAAAGGTTTGTCTTGTCCCTGCCTTTTTTTCCTATTTATGTTTCCCTTTCAAGGATAATCCAGGCAGTTCTGTTGGACCCTTCTTGGCCTTGATGGAGGCCACTTCTTTGGCTCTCCTTGTGAATATTTAACACATGAATGGGAGCAGTTTGCCCCTTGGCAGCATTTGTGTTAGTTTCCAGCTTGGCACTGGTTGTCTGAGCTAGCTTCTTCCCTCTTCTTATTCACTGTTGAAACTCTCTCTTCCTCCTGCTCCCCAGTCAGCCAGCCTCCAGTCCTGTTTAGTTTGCCCCTTTCTCTTCTAATGCCTGTTTAGTTAAGCTAGTAAAATGATTCTTGCTTCATGTCACATTGTTTTAAATAAGAATGAAACCAAAGCAGGAAGAGGTCTCTGATTTGTTGTAATGTGGCACCCAGATCTAAGTATTGGCAGCAGTGGGGTGCCTGGGTGGCTCAGTCTGCCTTCGACTCATGTCATGTTCCCAGGGTCCTGGGATGCGCCCCGTATCCTATCCAGCTCCCTGCTCAGCGGGGAGTCTGCTTCTCCCTCTCTCACTCCCCCTGCTTGTGTTCCCTCTCTCACTGTGCTTCTCTCTGTCAAAAAAAAAACCAAAAACAAAAAAACCAAAACAACAACAAAAAGTATTGGCAGCAGTGACTGTCCATTTCTTTCCCCTACACCCCAGCCTTGCTTGCACCTGAACACAAAACTCTAAAAGCAAAGAGAGAGAGACGTGTTGAAAGAGAACACATGAACAGAGAAAGGCTACAATCTTGGTGTTCAAAGGTCTGGCCCTACTTGGCCCTTGCTGTGGGCCAAAAACTCGTATTTCTTGGCCCTTCCTCTATGAAATGAGTAGCTTTACATCAGTGATTCCAAAGTGTGATCCCCCCTGACCAGCAGCATTAATTCCTACTGGGATCTTGTTAGAAATGCAAATTCTCAGGCCCCGCTAATTCAAAAGTTCTCAGAGTGGGCTCAGCAATTTATATTTTTAATAAGTCTACTGAGTCATTCTGATATATGACAAAGTTTGAGAACCACTGTTCAACACACTGGGATTTGTGCTGAGGAGCTTGTTAAAGCCAGTTATGGGCAAAATTCTCAGGTAGCTTAAGGAGCCATGAGTTAGGAAATTGGAGAGGAGAAGAACAATGTCTCTCAAAGCAGTCCCTATATGAGATGTCCTGCCTTTTCTGTCTCTTCTTTCCGTACCACTTAGTCTTCCCCTTTTTTGTTGGAGCAGATCCCACTCATGAGGGCACAGCAGAGGGCATGGAGAACATGGCAGATGCTGTCACCCATGCCCGTTTTGTGGGCACAGATCCTGCCAGCGATGAGGTAGTCCTGATGAAAATCCTTCAGGTAAATGGAGGGGAAGAGCAATTAGGTTAATGGCCAGAAGCTGGTGCTGTCCGCTCTCCTTACCCAAGTCTGCCAGCAGCATGAAACTGTGTTTTGACTCCACTGGGGCTTAGGAAGCTACTTTGTTTCCAAACAAGGAGCTCCAATACCCAAAGTAAATGCTTCTTCTAAGGAAATAATTAAAAGCTTTAAATGAATTGATATCAGATACCGGAAGCCCTTAATACACCTGTGCCTCTGCAGACCACATCTGCCGTCCATCTTTTGGGCTTGTGGGCTAGGGCTGGAATGATTGCTGAATTGTGTCAGGGTCATACAGAGTAAAGGCACAGTTCCCAAGACAAGCTCCTGGAAGATACCCCCTACCAAACTAAAGTGAGGTCAGCATTCTTGCTGAGTGCTTCCAGGGAAGACTAGAGGAACAGGAGGCAGCTTCTTTCCCCTCAGGAGTGCCCCATGTTACCCAGCCTGTTTATTTATCATTGTATCTCCTCTTTCTTCCTGGTAGGTGCTGCGTACTCTGTTGCTGACCCCAGCAGGTGCCCACCTAACCAATGAATCTGTGTGTGAGATTATGCAGTCTTGCTTCCGGATCTGCTTTGAAATGAGGCTCAGTGGTAGGTGCTTGAATGTTGGGCCTGTCATCATTTCTAGGGCCAGTGTCCATGAGTGTAATAAATATAGGATGCTGTCTCTGAACCCCAGGGAAGTAGAAAACTCAGGACTTCTCCAACACCTACCTTGTGGAGCCATAGGGGTGTAGAAGTCTTTACTTGATTATTGTACACCTAGAATAGAGACCTTAGTTCATTGTGCCAGGGCTAGAACTGGGATAGATCCCGGACTGACTCAGCCCAGGCACCAAATCTTCCTCCCTTGGGGTTTTTGGGATTGACACTAGCCTGCAACCCATGAAAACACACCATTGTGCCCTCTCCTTTATTTCCCCCGACTCAGTAGTGCCACCTAGTGGGCTAGTGCAGTTGTGGCTGCCAGGCTGAGCTGGAGCTGGTTTTAATAAGTTAGGCATAATCCTTAGTAAACAAGGTTTGGAGAGGAGTCTGCTCTGAGAAGCCTCCTGATAATAGCCCAGCAAGTAATGACACCTGTGTTATTTGTTTTTGCCTGTGCAGAGTTATTGAGAAAATCCGCAGAGCACACTCTCGTAGACATGGTGCAGCTGCTCTTCACAAGGTAAACCTGCTGGTGTTTGCTTCAGCCCGGCTGCCCAGGCCTCTTGAGCCTGCCTGCTTCCACACAGCCACTTCAGGGACCTGGCCAACCCTACAGCCACTTCAGGGGCCACTGGGATTATGGATGGGGGTAGTTCCCTGGGTCCAGGGTTACTGAACAAGGGAGGAGGGGGGAACTGGCTTGGCCTCAGGAGGAGGCAGAGGGTTATTTGATCCAGGCTGACAGACCTTGTTCTGCTTCCCAAATTTGTGTCTGTTTCTGTGCAGGTAGCAGCTGGGAAAGGGAACCCAGAGAGGAAGCCAAATTCAAGGGAGCTTGGAATAGGGTGTTGAGCTCTGTAAGGAAGGACCAAGGCTAGGGTGATCAACCTTGTATGCTCAGAATGTCCTGATTTTAGCACTGAAAGTCCTACATCCCTGCAGAGTCTTAGGTCTCTAGCAACCAAGGACCACTGGTTATCCTACTCAAGGCCCTTGATTTAGGGCCTAGCAGGACTTTTCATGCTGCCTGTTTCCTATACCTTTTTTCGAAAGACTGACTTTGAGAAGAGCTGACTGAGGCAAGAGCTTTAAAGTCTCCTTAGGTGATATTAATAATGGGGATGGTTATGCATCTGTAGGGGCTGGGATTATATGGGAAATCAATGTACCTTCTGCTCAGTTTTGCTGTGAACCTAAAATTGCTCTAAAAAATAGTCTAATTAAAAAACAAAAAAAAACTTCCCCATGGGATTTCATTTTGCTCTCAAATCTGTAAGTAATAATTCTTAATATGGACAGACTAGATCTGCCCCTGGGCCCTGCTGCAATGTGTTCTTACTCCTTAGGCTCAGATTTATTGGTTTCAAAACTCAACCTACCTTTAACTCCTTACTCTTTGCCCAGTCTCTTGGGGTTTTGATGGACTGTCCTCCTCCCCATCTTGTGGTGCTCATTAGTACTTGTCAAGTAAACACAAGGAGGAAGGAGTCAGGTTAGGATGAAGAGAGCCACCACATTCCAAGGGCATTTAGTCATCTTGCCCTAGTGACTACCTTCTTTTTAAGAAAGTGTCTATGCTATAAGTCCCCCAATTTCTTCCTTTGAGGAGGCTCTCAAAAGCTGCTTCTCCTCGTAGCTTTTTGTAGGAGACAGGGCATGCTCTGGCCCAGAGCATCTTTGGGCTGTGGGTGGCATGCAGGGGAGATTTGTTTTGACTCCTAATGACAATCCATGGGATTCTGTGTCTCACAGGTTACCTCAGTTTAAAGAAGAACCCAAGAACTTTATGGGGACCAACATGAAGAAGGTATGACCTGCTGTCCCTCATCCAAACCTTGGTCTCCTAATTTTAGTGCTAAGGGGATTTTCCTGCATACCCTTGCTTAGCAAAAACATGCTTTTGCCTATACAGGTCTGCTTGGAATCTAGAAATAGGTGCCACTCCTTTAGTGAGAAATTTACTTTTCCCCAGATACCTCTTCTTCCCTAGCCTTTCCTTCCCAGCCTTATCTTTGTTGACCCAACACACAAGCTGGTGAGCCAGTCAGTCCTTCATGGAAACTTGGTGAGGCCAATCAGGTTGCAATAAAAATGTATGTTGATAAAGGTGAACGTCCTACCATTCCTTCAAGGCCCAGCCTTGTCAGCAGGTAGGAGACCTAAGGACCCTATGCCCTAAGTCCCATCCTAATGCTGCATTAGACTGGGCTCACACTTACCCTAGTCTCTGTTGATGAGACAAATCAAGCCTGACTCTAGATCAGAAGGTTCTCAAACTGCTAGAAGAATGGTGGTCAGAAGAATGGCCTCTTTCTATCTTGAACTGAAGTCCTGGACTTCACAGGCCTCTGATGATTCTACTTGCAGCCCTAAGAGGTCCTGCCCGTGGAGATGACCCTTGGCTGTTTGGTGCATGCATCTGCTCTTCCTTCTCTCTAGCCATCTATCCCCATTCCTGCCCTCTGCCCTGTTGGCATGTGTCTGAGTTTATGTCACTTTGTTTAAATCGTTCGTTTGCCTGTCTTTCACAGATTTCTCCATGTCTCCTCAGCAAACTGGAGCTAAGTAGTGGGGAGCAGACCAAAGCCCTGAACCAGTTAGAGAGGGTACTACTCTTTAAGAACCTCAAGGTCTCTCTCCCTCTCCCTCTCCTTTCTCCCTTTTAAGTGTGTGTATATATATATATACACACACACACACACACATACATACATATATACATATATATGTATGTATATATATATAACATTTGGGTCCCATTTCCATTGTGCAGAGCACAACTTACCCCTCCCTAGTAACACAGCACGGCTTTGGAAGTGTTGCATGTATTTGTAACTTTGCAAATTTGTTGGGAATTTTCCTTTGGTGTTTGGTTGCCTGGAGGCAGAAGGAAGCTTTGAACTGGTGATACCTCATTGTAGTGAGCCTAGAGAGCCTGGGGTCCTGCTGACATTTTGTTAGGAGGTTTAGTATCTACCATTTCTAGGGGAGCTCTGAGGGACCTCTAAGCAAGGCGCTTCCCCCTTCTAACCTTTCCCTGTCTCAGAGCTGGCATATAGAGCTTAAGCACAGTCTTGATTCTATCTGGACACTTGAACTGGGTGTGAGGGGAAAAGATAATCCATCTAGTTGGGGTCTGTCTTTCTTAGTTAATAGTAAAGGACTTCTTCCAAGATTTAGGACTGCAGATGGATGGGAAGGAGCTGGATAGCCCAGGTCATTGAAGATAAAAAGAACTGTGTGTCTCTACACTTAGCTAGTTGGTCCATAGGCCTGCATTCTGTTTGCATGAATTATGTTAATTTTCATTTGTGTGCTTGACTCATCACAAGTTGCATTTCTCTTTAGTAGCTGCCCAGCATTTTGCCATGATTATTAACCTAGGGCCTTTCTTTGTAAAACTTACACTGCACTTTGGAAATAAGGTTATGTGGATAAGGTGTTGTAGGGTTCCATGAACACCTACTGACCACCCCCCACCTTAGAATCTTAGGACAGGGAGCATAACAGGGACCAGAGTTATATGGATACGGTGTTGTATAGGGTTCCATGAACACCTACTACCCAGCCCCAGCCTTAGAACCTTAGGACAGGGAACATAACTGTACTTCTTAAAAGCTGAGACATTTGTGAGAACTGGCAGCCTCTCATCTCCTACTCCAGTCAGGAGGCAGAGAATACTAATTGAAATGATCAGGTTGGAACTAGCTTTGCCAAGGTTAGAAAAGAAAACAGGAAGGAGTAATCCTAGTGTAGGATCTCAGTGAGTGACTGGCTTCTCAGTGGAAGTAGAACCACATTGAGTTTCTGAAATTGGGAGGCCCCCTGGAGAGAAAAGATAGCTCACAGAAGTGGACCCAGATGTTAATAACTTTTTGGACCTCAGTAACAATGGCCGATAAGTTAGGAGGTTCTTGTTTTCTCTTTGGTCTCTTGAGCTTGACTGCCTCTTACTCCCAGAATACACTTTTTGCCATGAACTTGCCACAGATGTGCTTCGGTGGTTACTGGGAAGAAGGCACCCTGATTCCACAGTGCTCAGAGCACTTGAAGCTCTGTTCTAAGCATTTCACTGTAGGGATTGTGGAGATGGAGGGATAAGAAGTATAAATCCAATGTGAGGCTGTTGCTCTTTAGTAAGAGCTGGGTGCAGGGCTCAACTCTTTGACTTTTTTCCTTTCTGGGTGGAGCTGTTGGTAAGGAAAGAAGAATTACGTGGTTTCTAAGCAAAGGATCAGTGGTTACCCATGTTCAGGAGCGCCTGGGGGAAGCTGAGGAAGGAGGTCTATCCTCCAAACACTAGAAGGAATTGAATAGGTGAAGGATAACATGGGTATATTCACCCTTTAGAAAGAGGCAAGGAGGAAAAATGTTTTTACTCTATTAGAGACATTCTGATGGTCCCTGGACCGTTACTGTTTCCCTATCCAGGGATGGTCCATCGGTCTAGGAATAGTATGGTGGAACTGTAGAGGGACTGGTTTCAAACCAGAAGGCATCAGGAGCAGGAAAATGAAATGGGCCTAAACAAAGTAGCTGTGAGCTTAGGGTAGAGAAAATACATAAAAACTTATATCCTAGAATAGTTCCCACAATGGGTTATAGAGATTTGCCTTTGTGACTAAAAGAAGCTACAGGAGAAGTGGAAATATAGCAGAGGAGAGAAGGAAATGGAATAGTGCAAGGGTCCAAGAAATCAGTAGCCTTACCATCCAAAAATATAAAATTACATCTGGAAGGACCCAGCAGTGAGGACAGGTGTCAGTGATGTACCAGAATTGGGAGCAGTAGAGAGCAGAGCAGCAGCATGACATGACCCTCCATCCTTAACTCCAGAGATTGGCTGGGATACCACTCCTTCCTTAATTCCAAGGAATGAGCCTTTGGCCAATATGATGCAAAAATTTCAGAGAGCCAGGAATATGTTTAGGATCTAGGCCCAGTTCACGAAGCAGTAGGAAAGCTGAGTGTGACAGGGAAGGTATAGGCTGTTATAGTTGGATAAAAACTAGGAGTAGGAGGCTGTGCTACAAATGGTTGAACAAAGCCCAGGAGTCCAGGACCTGGAGATCTGAAGCTTCAGGCAAAGGAGCCTCTGCCCTCACCCTTTCTGCAAGAGGGTCAGGCACCATCTAAAGGACTTAGGATTGCCAGGACTCAGGGAAGCAGAGTAATGTGTGACCAGCCTAGAAGTAGAATGTTTAGGAGGCTGTTAGGCTGACCTGTGAAGTGGCAGGTGTAGAGGCCAGGTTAGAGGTGTAGGAATGTGCTCTGATGGTCTAGATTTTTCCTTTGACACAGATGTGGCATATAGGCTGTTTTCTAGGGGTCAGTAGGAATAAAAGAAAGATTGCTAGGGAAAGAATCTTAGTTTGAATACCAGTGCTAATGAGGTATGCTATTTCTAGCTGAAAATGAGAGCAGGAGGCATGAGTGATTCATCCAAGTGGAAGAAACAGAAGAGGTCCCCCCGACCCCTGCGCCATATGACCAAAGTCACATCAGGTTCAGAGCTGTCCACCACCAATGGAACCACCTTAGCCTCTAACCTCACTGGTGAGTGCCCTGGGTTGCTTCCCCTGATTAGAACAGATAGAAGAAGATGTCCTTCCTCTCTTGGGGATTTTAACATTGAAAACCAGCCAATAGACTTTGGTCTTTCTGCTAAGAGCAAAAAGGAAAACTCCAATTCTGTTCAGACTGTGACCATTTAGCAATTCTGTGGTGACTTAAGGTTGTTCTCCTTCCAGAGGGACTCTAACTACTTTAGAGACCAGCGTTTACAGAGATTATCATGCAGTCTGGGACATAGAGCCCCTGGTGCCATAGAGGGTATGTGTTTTGCACAGAGTCTCTCATCTTCAAACCTCACTTACTTTGCTTGACAGGGGGCATGCCATTCATTGATGTGCCCACTCCCATCTCCTCTGCAAGTTCAGAAGCTGCCTCATTGGTGGTCAGCCCCACTACAGACAGTGGCCTTGAATTCTCCTCCCAGACCACCTCCAAGGAGGATCTTACTGACCTGGAGCAACCTGGCTCTCCAGGATATAACACAGCTACAGAGCCTGGCAGCTGTGAGCCAGGGGTTCCTGAGCAGCCTGACCCACAGGTATGGTTTTGATTTCTAATAGTCTTCTCCTGTGGGAAGACTAGTCTTCTCCTGTGGGAATTGACTTGATCCTTTGCATCCTTTATTCAGGCCTTGGCTCAAAAGAAGGTTGGGGTAGGGGGTTATTTTTTGTTTCCTAGAATCAGCTGTGCTATACAGAAAATCCATAGCAAGACTCAGTGTGAGAGGTAGCTCATGGGATTTATGAAGTCATGCATACGGATAGTACTTGGCAAAGGTGAGGGAGATGGCCATAGCTTTATCTGGAAGGTAATGAACTAAATCCCAAGCTTAAGAGAGCCACTGTTGCCTCTAGAGTTCTAGTCACTTTAGATCACTGATGCCTCAGGAGGTGCTTTCTGAGTCTTTCATCATACTCTGCCCTGAGCCATTCTTGTGTCATGCATTGATTCATAGCCTGCTGAGCTGGCCCTACACCTGCAATCTGTTAGAGACACTTGGAGTATAGGCACATCAGGGGAGTAAGTTCCAAGTTGCTCTTTTTTCATCCCTCTTCCTATCCCACTGCTACTGGTCACAACAGGAAGGGATCCATGTGGAAAAGGCCCAGTCAGCATCTGTGGAATCCATCCCTGAAGTGTTAGAGGAGTGCGCATCCCCTGCTGACCACTCTGACTCTGCCTCTGTCCATGACATGGATTACGTCAATCCCCGGGGTGTGCGCTTTACGCAGTCCTCCCAGAAGGAAGGTGAGTTCTCTCAGGCAGGCTCTGCCTATTCACCTCCCCCATCCTGCCCACTAAACGTTCTGAGTCTAGACCATCTGGGACCCAGAGTATCTTCTGGTCCAGATTCTAGGCCATTTTCTAGTTGGGAAATGGAATCAAGCCAGAGGACTGTTGGCATGGATGGGGCCCTTCTTTAACTTACACAGTGAGGGACTTTGGTGGACAGTAGGAAGTGAGAGGGAAAAATAGAAAGCTTGGGACTTTTAAGAGAAAGTAGGGTCATCAATTCTGATTGCCTTCACTAAGTGAGAGTAACCTCCTTAACCTCCACAGCGGGGGAAAATTTTTTTTCTCCTTGAAGAGACTCACTTATCTGAAATTGCCTTGTATAATGCAGGGCAGGCCAGGCCAAGCTATCAAGCCAGTTGTTTCTTAGCAATCCCACTTTACTCCTGGCCTTCCGTAGGTACAGCTTTGGTCCCCTATGGTCTTCCCTGTATCCGTGAGCTCTTCCGCTTCCTCATCTCCCTCACCAATCCACACGACCGCCATAATTCAGAGGTTATGATCCACATGGGACTGCATTTGTTGACAGTGGCTCTTGAATCAGCCCCTGTAGCCCAGTGCCAAACGCTCCTGGGCCTCATCAAGGATGAGATGTGCCGCCACTTACTCCAGGTAAGACTGGATTTCTAGAGGGTCTTTGAGTCCCTGGCTGTTTTTCAGAGTGTCTTAAGGACCAAGAGCACACAGGGAGGTTTGGCTGATGGGTTCAAAAAGTATGGGATCCAGGAAGAAACCTTCCTCCCCAATTGGCCAGTGGTCATTGTCAGAAAGACACTGTTAGTTCACTGGGAACTCTGGCAGCCAAAGAGAAACATGAGAATGGCTAGATTATAGAGTTCCTTTAGAGCACAGGACCTTAGTGGCAACCTCACACAGTTTGCTCTCCTGCTTTTCTCTTGGTTGAGCCATAGGTTCAGAAACCTAATAATTTAACCCTACTGTGATCTCCAGCTACTCAGTATAGAGCGACTCAACCTTTATGCTGCTTCCCTGCGGGTATGCTTCCTGCTGTTTGAAAGCATGAGGGAGCACCTCAAGTTCCAACTGGAGGTGAGTATATTGAACATGCAAGAACAAAAAAATAGAAAGAGGTATGGCATCTTCTGTGGGCCCAGCTCTGTCATTCTGCAGGGATGGGATTTAGGGGTTCCTCTAAGACAGTGCTTTTAGCCTCCATAGTTTCATTCATTGGCTGACCTCTTTGGTGGAGAAATTAAAAGAAGCCCAGAGGAAACTGGCTGGCAATAAAGTGAGAGGAGCCAAATATGAAGATTGGTGGACAACCTCACCATGTATGAGTTTGGCTTTTCTGCTAGCAGTTCTTCTGCAGCATAGGCAAGCAAGTCAGACAGGCTTTGCTGCTAAGTTGGAAAAAGGAACTCTGAGTAGTACCAGGTCAGGCTCACATAGAGAGCACAAAGAGGGTCAATCGGCAACTTGTTTTATGCATCAGGTGTGAGATAGAGAACCAGGCCTCCACCAGCATGGAGGCCAAAGAGGATAGAATACCTTTAAGGGTCTCTCAATGCATGCCTCCTGGCTATACTGCTCCTTCTTGTGTTTAATGGTTTACCTGTCTAATTTTTCTCTTCTGTCTTGAATCCTTCACCACCCAAATGGCTATTACTGGATTATTGCCAGATGTACATCAAAAAGCTCATGGAGATCATCACTGTGGAGAACCCCAAAATGCCTTATGAGATGAAAGAGATGGCTCTGGAGGCCATTGTGCAGCTCTGGCACATCCCCAGTTTTGTCACTGAGCTCTATATCAACTGTGATTGTGATTACTACTGTTCAAACCTCTTTGAAGACCTCACCAAGCTGCTGTCCAAGGTGCTGAGCATTGTTACTGGCCTCTAGAAAGAAGGCTCTATTAAGGAACTTGTCTGGTGGTAGTGAGCATACTATATATGGGATGGGAAACACCTGAGAGTTGGGGAACAGGAAGAAGAAAGGCATTTTCTCCAGACAATGTAGAAGTTACAGGAGGTTTCAAGGTTTTTGGAAAAGGATAGTGTAAAGTGTTCTCACGTCAAGTCTTCTGGATCTGTTTACTTTGCAGAATGCCTTCCCTGTGTCTGGTCAGCTTTATACAACACACCTCCTGTCTCTTGATGCCCTGTTGACAGTAATTGACAGCACTGAGGCCCATTGCCAGGCCAAAGTCCTCAACAATCTTACCCAGCAAGAGAAGAAAGAAGCAGCCAGACCTGGTTATGAGGCAGTAGATGGCTCCTCAGAATCCAGCAATAGTGAGGGGCATTTCTTTCTTTGAGGATTCCAGGGTTCTATACTTATCACGTGTCTCTTCACTGAATCCTCTCTCCAACCTTTATGTCACTTCTGGGCGCTTTCCCAGTTCTGTGTTTCCAGAGTTTGGTGGTTTAAATCATTAGCCAGGCAGATTAGCAAGACTCATGGACTTGTCCTTTTCTTATCCTCCACACCTTGGCTTGCTTATAAAATTATTATTACTATTATTATTATTTAATTAAAGTATAATTAATGGGGGCACCTGGGTGGCTCAGTTGATTAAGTGTCTCGACTCTTGATTTCGGCTCAGGTTATAATCTCAGGGCCACAGCATCAAGCCCTGCATTGGGCTCTGTGCTCAGCATGCAGTGTACTTGTCCCTCTCCCTTTACTTCTCCTCCTCCCCCAACCCACTCATGTGTGTATGCACATGTTCTCTCTCTCTCTCTCTCTAAAATAAATAAATAATCTTTAATAAAATAAAGCATAGTTAAAATACAATGTTACATTAGTTTCAGGTATACAACATAGGAGTATTATCATTTCTTTATGGGGAGAAAAGAGAACCTAGATTATAGGATATAGGATATCTGTTCCCCTACCCCCAGTATCTGCTTCCATCCTAATTAATCTTCTCTGACATCCCCTTGAGGCTAAGGTTGCAGAAGATCAGAGAATGGGACTAGGTAATCTCTGTTAAATTGTAGAATCTAATGCTTGACTAATCTGGGACAGTGACTACTTATTTGGGCTTAGATTTGGGCTGGTGACTTATGTAGGTCTATGTGGGACCTATCTAGGTCTCCTTGACCTAGTACACAACTTCTTTTGCAGCTCTGCTTGGTATCCTACCTTGTCTTCATTTATCTTCTTCTCTCTTACCAGCTGAGAAAGCAGCCAGTGATGGGAAACCTGTAGGCATAGCCCCAGACATCCCAGGCCTCCATCTGCCGGGTGGAGGGCGGCTGCCAGCAGAACACGGGAAGCCAGGATGCAGTGATCTGGAGGAAGCTGGTGACTCTGGGGGTGGGTACTGAGTGTCCATGATCCTCAGCCCCCTCAACTCGAGGGTCTGGTGGAGAGCAGAGGGAAGGGGGGAGGGCACAGAAACCCTAAAGCAGTACGTGAGTGAACCTTGGCTGCTCACCCATGCCCTCAAACCTGGAGAGAGGAAATAAAACATTTGGAGCCCTAGAAGATAGGACCTCTAGGAACGTGGAAGACTGATGAAGACAAGAAAAATTTTGAGGCATTCTCCTTCTTCACTAGAAAGTATATTGGCAACCTTCCAAAAGCCATTATACAGGTAAAAGAGGTTTTACGGGTTTTTCCTTTTCTTCCTCCCATCTGCCATTCCTAGCTGACAGAAAATTTACCCGGAAGCCACCTCGATTTTCCTGTCTCTTGCCAGATCCACGGGAGCTGATTGAAATTAAAAATAAAAAGAAGGTATGTATGGCTATCCCCAGAACTTAGTCTCTGCCCACCTCTGTCTGGGTCTTTTGTGGGTTTCTATCCCAGAGGATAAAAGAAAGTCTAGCAGCTCGTTGAATGGTTTCCCAAGGCTAATCTTTGCATTTGTTGGGACTTCAACAACCACCCAGTCTCCTTTGAAAGCCTTCACTTCTAAGCCATGTAATTAGACATATCCTATTGTGTGCCCCTGGGCAAATGCTGCCCTAGGTGAGAGCCAGTTGTTACTGGTGGCAGCAAGAGCCTGGGACCTGGTGTCATGTGGATCACTGGAGGTTATTGGTTATCTCAAGCTCTGGGGTAAGGATTGATAGTGAAATGGAATTGACATTTATCTGGTGCTTTAGTAAAGTTCAAAAAAATATATTTTTTTAAACACAAAAAAACCTTCTGTTTAACCCTTTTTTTCCTCTTATGGTCAGCCTAAATGACTGATTTATGTGTCCCCTTGATTTTAGGGCTGTGATTAAACAGACAAAAAGTTCAGTTGTCGTCACAGTTAGTTCACCTTGTCCTTAAAGGCTGGGAAACTGAAGAAAGAAGGGAAATCCAAGCTAGGCTATAAACAGATGCCAGGATGGCTATAAAACTAGAGAAAAGAGGGATGCCTGGGTGGTTCAGTTGGTTAAGCATCTGTCTTCAACTCAGCTCATGATCCCAGGGTACTGGGATCAAGTACTACATCAGGCTACTTTACCAGTGGGGAACTTGCTTCTCCCTCTGCCTGCTGCTCCCCCTGCTTGTGCGCTTGCTCTCTCTCTGTCTCTCTCTCTCTGACAAATAATTAAATAGAATATTTTTTAAAAAAACTAAAGAGAACTCTTCATAGAATTTTTTTTAATTCTGTGTTTTGTTTTTAAATAATCTCTACACCCAACATGGGGGCTCAAACATAGAGCCCTGAGATGAAAAGTTACATGTTCTACCAACTGAGTCAGTTGGGCACCCCAGTTCCTCAGGCAGTTCTAATTAGACATGAAGAATGGAGAGAGCTAGGGCTGGTATGATCCAGCCTTAGTTTTGGAGTCACTTAGAACCACATCCTAGGAGCCCATTAGGTGACCAGCTATGGACTGTGATGGAGTTCAGCTTGGCCTTGTGTGGTTTAGGAGCAGAACAGCTTGTGACACCTCTAGTATCTCTCCTCCAGCTGCTAATCACTGGCACAGAGCAGTTCAACCAGAAACCAAAGAAGGGGATCCAGTTTCTGCAGGAGAAAGGCCTCCTCACCATCCCAATGGACAACACAGAGGTTGCCCAGTGGCTCCGAGAGAACCCTCGACTGGACAAGAAAATGATTGGAGAGTTTGTGAGTGACCGCAAAAACACTGACCTGTTGGAGAGCTTTGTGAGGTGAGGAAGTGGCAAGAAGTAGGGGACATAGTTGGTGATCAAAGGGCGAGGCATCCCTCCCTCAAAATAGTCTCAGTCAGTTCCTGCTGGTGACCTAGGTTACACTACTCTTTCTCTTCCCTTGGCTTATGTCTTTTGGACCTGAAAGAGTCTCCAGCAAGCTAGCTTTGGGAGCCATTCCATTCTGCATAGAGAACATTGCAAAGGGATAGAACAGGGTTTTTGAGCCCAGAGCAGGTTTCAGTGGATAAGGTTTCCAAGCAAAAATGCACTGATATGGAAAGTACTAAAATTAGGGAGTTGTCAAATTCTAGTCTGTGTTAGAGATGACCATGAGATTGTTCCCTTTGCTAGAGCCTTCAGCCTCCTCTGTTCCAATATGAGAAGATTAGGAGGACTAGAGCTAATAGGGAGCCCAACATTTGCAGCTTACATATCTTTAACCTCTTTGACCTTCTTCCTTTCCCTCTAGCACCTTCAGCTTTCAGGGTCTACGGCTGGATGAAGCTCTTCGTCTCTACCTGGAAGCTTTCCGCTTACCTGGGGAATCACCAGTCATCCAGAGGCTGCTGGAGGCATTTACAGAGCATTGGAGAGTGAGTTGAATGGCAGGGCCTGAGCCCGGCATCCCAGGTTCATTTGACTGGAGGGTTTTTATGGCTCCAACTGAAGGACCCAGCTGCTGTCCCCTAAGACTGAGAGCAACATCAGCGAACTTTCTGTAGAGAAATAAGCTTCTGTTAAGGAGTTGGCAAGAGGTTGGAGGCTTTCTGGCTGGTAGCCCCTCTGTGTACCCAGCATTGGCTGTTGGGTTGGTAGTGAAGGGTTGATTGGCCAGATCAAGGGCACTGATACAGGTGGGGTCTTTGATTTTTCAGAATTGTAATGGCTCCCCATTTGCCAATAGCGACGCCTGCTTTGCCCTGGCCTATGCTGTCATCATGCTTAATACTGACCAGCACAACCACAACGTTCGCAAACAGAATGCACCCATGACTCTAGAGGTAAGCTTGGATCCCAACTAAGGCAGAGAGGGTCCAGCACAGTTTTGGAGGTATAGCAGGAAGAACATAGGATTTCCAATGGGCGCAATGGACAGAGTTTGTCCAAGGGAATCAGGGAGGATGGCCAGTCCAGGAAAAGAACTGGATTAGGGAGGTGGGCTCTTTCACTTACTGCTTCCTAAGTCCTATTTTCTATAGACCCAGGAGTTCCTTAGCTGGGGCTTCAGCATTGACATATGGGGGAAAAGCTTGTTGGCCTTTCTCTAGGAGTTTCGCAAAAACCTAAAAGGTGTGAATGGAGGCAAGGACTTTGAGCAAGACATCCTGGAGGACATGTACCATGCCATCAAGTGAGTATTTGTGGATGTGGAGAATAGTTTGTCATCTCATTAAGCAGAAGCATATGCTTCCTTTTCCAGAGTTTAGAGTCCCATCAGACTTCAATGATTCATATGCCCTGGATTTAGCCTTGAGACTCAGCTGGGCAGCCCCTCTTCCCATTTCTTCCTTAAAGAAGCCTCAGCAGTTCTGGAGCTCTATCTAGTACTCTGAACCAGGATCTAAACTGCCCCTGCTAAGTAGAATTTCATGGGCCCATTTTCTGAACCCAGAGCAATTGGGTTTTCCTGTCCAGCACACAGGATGCATTCTGAAGCTGGTAGAGAATACAGAATGGGCACTGGAGAGTGAGGTTTGGGTCAGAGATCAGAGATGGGGCCCTTAGTTTTTTATTGTAAATCAGAAAAGGTTGAAATGTTCATCCTCTCATACCCAGAAAGAATGGCGATCTCACTACAGAGCTAAAGGCCTCAGTTAGAGACAGGGCTTTGAGATTATGGGAGATTCTGGGTGCTTCCTTTTTTTCTCCCTGGTCACACTCTTGGGTGGGAAGCAGATCACTGAGCTGCACTTTTGATGATCTCTCATTGATGGACTGTGCCGGTATGGGCAAAACCTGTTGTCCTAGCATGGAACCAGTTAGGTTCGGAGCAGTGCACCTACTCTTTCCTTTACCTCCTGACAGGAACGAGGAAATTGTGATGCCTGAAGAGCAGACAGGCTTGGTTCGAGAAAACTATGTGTGGAATGTGCTGCTTCATCGAGGTGCCACCCCGGAGGGCATATTCCTTCGTGTGCCTGCTGGCAGCTATGATCTTGACCTCTTCACCATGACATGGGGCCCCACTATTGCTGCCCTTTCTTATGTCTTTGACAAAAGCCTTGAGGAGACAATCATCCAGAAAGCCATCGCAGGCTTCAGGTAGCCCAGCTGTGGCCTTGGTCTTGACTTATTCTCACCTCTCTGTGCAAACATCATTGCCTCCATGCCTTTCTTATTCCTACTCATATTTTTATTAGAATGGGTTTTCTCTGAGTTTTTGAAAGGAGGCTGAAGCTTGGGAGAGCTCAGTCTTAAACAGAGTGAAGAGTAAAAGGCTTCTTCCTGGACTGATTGGGGAAGAATCCTAAGTAAGCCTCCTCAGGGACTTGGAAGGGCTACCTAGTAGCCTTCCAGTGACTCACTCTGTTTCTGGAATGTGACATTACAGGAAGTGCGCCATGATCTCCGCCCACTATGGCCTCAGCGATGTGTTTGACAATCTCATCATATCTCTGTGCAAATTCACAGCTCTTAGCAGTGAGGTGAGCAGGGGCAAGAACTGTATACTTAGAGTTCCAAAGGAGGACCTCTCTTTTAGCCATAAATCTGTCCTTATCTGTGGAGCTGTTTTCCCTCAGCAAATTCATTCATTTCCTCTAGACAATAGTAGCACTTAGGCAATTTCTATTTCACACCCCCTAGGATGAGACTAGTGTCACCTCATGCAGTTGGGATGGGAGAGGAGATGCATCAGTGGGGAAGGCCTTACCTAGGTTAGCCCATCCTACCAATATGGGGGGGTAATGAACCATATCAAGAAGGACTTTAGGGGAACTATAGGTAAGGCCTAAGAGATCTCCTTTCCAGACATTTGCCAGACCCTAAGCCTTTTTCTCATCTTCCTTTTCAGTCTATTGAGAACCTGCCCAGTGTGTTTGGAAGCAACCCCAAAGCCCACATTGCAGCCAAGACAGTATTCCATTTGGCCCATCGTCATGGTGACATCCTGCGGGAGGGCTGGAAGAACATCATGGAGGCCATGCTGCAGCTCTTCCGAGCTCAGCTGCTGCCCAAAGCTATGGTGGAGGTAATTCTTATAAGAGATTAATAGACAATAACAAGGCAAAAGCTCATCGTGTGTATGGAACTGGTTGAGAGTAGTACTGGGTCTGATGACTGCTGAAGCTTATCAGGAAAACCTTAAATGTAAGACCACAGATCTTGGGTGAGGGGATAGCTGTAAAAGAAGGCTGATAGAAGCCATTGCCAGTCATCAACTGTAGGGGGCCCAAGTCAGTAGTGTGGGGCACTGAGCTACAGGGAGAAAGCCAGAGAATTTTGCATGAAGAAGGAGGAAATGCAAAGGGTATGTGGAAAGAAATTCTTGACCTGATTTTCCAGGTAGAAGATTTTGTGGATCCCAATGGCAAGATCTCACTACAGAGGGAGGAGACACCATCAAATCGGTAAGAGCGGATCAGAGGCTAAAGGCCTTGGAGAGGGAGGGTCAGAACTACAGAGCTCACCAGGGTTTGAGCTTTTTCTACAGAGGAGAGTCTACGGTGCTAAGCTTTGTGAGCTGGCTGACGCTAAGTGGTACTGAGCAGTCTAGTGTGCGGGGCCCATCCACTGAGAACCAAGAGGCCAAAAGAGCAGCCTTGGACTGTATCAAGGTAACTGTCTGCCTACCCTTGGTACCCTTGGTAAACAAGCCTAGATCTCTCCCTACTGGATAGATGCTGCCCTAGAAACTGAAGAATAGAATCATCCTGGGCTTAGGACCAGAGCTGATGCCATTTGTCCTCTCATCCTAGCTCTTAGGAACATTCTCTTCCCTCCAACCCTTGTCACTGACCCTTCTCCCTGTTGCATCCCTTCTAGCAATGTGACCCAGAAAAGATGATCACAGAAAGCAAGTTCCTTCAGCTGGAGTCACTGCAGGAGCTCATGAAGGTACAGAATAAAGAGGGAAGAGGAGGAATGAAAGAGCTGGCTGTGTCTGGGAGGGGAGATGGGAGCAATGGTGATTGCCTTAATTTCTGTCAAGGTAGGGTCAGTGGCTGGCTTCTCCACGCTGTCCTGCTATTGTTGTGCTCTAGGCTCTGGTCTCAGTGACACCAGATGAAGAGACATATGATGAGGAGGATGCTGCTTTCTGCCTAGAGATGCTGCTGAGGATTGTGCTGGAGAACAGGTAGAAGACAGTCTTTAGGCAGGCCTCATATTGGGCTTGTGCCAAAGGGATGGAAGACTGGAGCCTCTTGCTGAGTGGGCTTTAGGGGGAAGAAGCACATGAAGCTGTAGCAGTGGAGAAGCTTGTTCATTATACCTGCCTGCTTAGGGTATAATACCAATGAGCCCTGAAAGGCCTAACCTGGATCAAAAAGAGAGACTTCCCAGTGGCCTCTCCAACTGAGACTGTCCTCACCCTTATGTTCCTCAGGGACCGTGTGGGTTGTGTGTGGCAGACTGTCCGAGACCATCTATATCACCTGTGTGTCCAGGCACAGGATTTCTGCTTCCTTGTAGAGCGGGCAGTGGTGGGGCTGCTGCGTTTGGCCATTCGACTACTCCGAAGAGAAGAGATCAGTGGCCAGGTAAGTGGAGTACAGCCTGGAGCACAGGAAGTATATAGGAGACTAAAGCCACAGTGTGGCTGAGACACACTGTTGTGGGTATGGCCTGAGACAGAGTATATTTAGTGCCCTATAGCATGAGTCCAGTTATTAACCACAGGGCTAGAGGAATCTAACAGGTGGCATTAGGGATGAGTCTAGAATGGTTTCAGGCATGAAGCTGGTACTTAGCACCTCTGCAGGCTCCTATGAATCTGCTCTGTAGGGTTGGATGGCTACTGCCTTATGGCAGTCTTAGCCCTCTGTCTGGTTTCCTGGTTCTTATACTTAGGACCCTCCTGAGATCTCTTGGCTCACATATAAAAGACAGCCAGCATAGAACTAATAAGTGAGTTCAGCAAGGTCACAAGATCTAAGATTAACACAAAAAAATTAATCACACAGAGGAGGTGGGTGGGGGGATGGGTTAAATGGGTGATGGGCACTATGGAGGGCACTTGCTATGATAAGCACTGGGTGTTATATGTAAGTGATTAATCACTAAATTCTACTCAAAATAAATCTTACAATATATGTTAACTAACTTGAATTTATATTTTAAAAAATAAGTATATGAGCCTTTACAACAATTTAATAAATTCTAGGCAGTCTTAGTGTCCGAGTATCTAAAGAAAAATCACATTTTCAGATACTAACACTAAATGTATATATAGAAAATGAAACCAATAACACAGTATCAGTTATATGTGCTTCAAATGAAATGAAATACTGAAATACACATCTAACAAACATGTATAGCATCTCTCTGCTAAAAATTATAAAATGCTAATGAAAGATATCAAGATCTAAATAAATGAAGATGCATACTATATTCATGGATTGAAAGACTCAGTTCTCCCCCAAATTCATCTATAAGTTAATGCAACTCCCATGAAAATCCCAGCAAGGTTTTTTGTAGACCTAGGCTTATTTTAAAATTTAGATTGAGGAACACAGGCCCTAGAATGGCCAAACATTTGAAAAAGAAAGAAGTGAGAGAAATCACTCCATCTGCTTTTAAGGCTTACCATATAGCTGCAGTAATCAAGACTGTCTGGTATTTGTGGAGAAAAAGACACATAAATCAGTGAAACAGAAAAAAGAATCCAGAAATAGACGCATACAGAAATGCTCAACTAATTTTTTGACAACAGTGCAACAACAATTCAGTGCTAGAACACTGCTAGAACATTGCTAGAACAATTGAAATTCATGGGTACAAACAAACAAGTGAACCTTGACCTAAGCTGCATACTTTATAGAAAAATTAACTCAAAATGAATCTGATTTTTTTTTAAGGTTTATTTATTTTGAGAGCGAGAGTAATCACAGGGGAAGGGCAGAGGAAGATGGAGAGAGAGACTCTCAAGTAGACTCCCTGCTGAGCGGGGAGCCTGAGACGGGTGGATCTCATGACCCTAAGCTGAAATCAAGAGTCAGACACTTATTGGGCGCCGGGTGGCTCAGTCATTAAGTGTCTTCCTTCTGCTCAGCTCATGATCCTGGAGTCCCAGGATCAAGCCCCACATCGGGCTCCCCGCTCCATGGGAAGCCTGCTTCTCTCTCTCTCTCTCACTCCCCCTGCTTATGTTCCCTCTCTAGCTGTGTTTCTCTCTGTCAAATAAATAAAGAAAATCTTAAAAAAAGTCAGACACTGGGGTGCCTGGGTGGCTCAGTTGGTTAAGTGACTGCTTTCGGCTCAGGTCATGATCCTGGAGACCCGGGATCGAGCCCCACATCGGGCTTCCTGCTCGGCGGGAAGCCTGCTTCTCCCTCTCTCGGTCCCTCTGCTTGTGTTCCCTCTCTAGTTGTGTTTCTCTCTGTCAAATAAATAAATAAATTATTAAAAAAAAAAAAAGACAATTAACCGACTGTGCCACGTAGGTGCCCCTCAAAATGAATCATAGATTTGAATATAAAATATAGAACTATAAAACCTTTAGGAAGAAACCCAGGAGAATATCTTCGGGATCTAGGAAAAGAATTCTTTGGCTTGACACCAAAGTGCAATCCATAAAAGGAAAAATTGGTAAATTAGACTTCATCAGTTTTAAGAACTTTTATACTCTAGGGGGCTGAGTGACTCAGCTCTTGGCTTTGGCTCCGGTTATGATCTTAGGGTTTTGGGATTGAGCCCTGCATTGGGCTCTGTGCTCAGTGGGAAGTCTACTTGAGATTATCTCTTTCCCTCTGCCCCTCCTCTGGCTCATGCGTGCATGCACTCACTCTCTCTCAAATAAGTAAATCTTTAAAAAAAAAACAAAACACTTGTATTCTATGGAAGGTCATGTGAAAAGATAAGGAGCGTATCTTTGCAAACTACATATCTGAAAAAAACTTGATACCTAAAATAAAAAAGAACTCAAAATACAGCAGTGAGAAAACAATCCAATTAGAAAATGGGCAACGGGCGCCTGGGTGGCTCAGTGGGTTAAGCCTCTGCCTTCAGCTCAGGGCATGATCTCAGGGTCCTGGGATTGAGGTCCACATCAGGCTCTCTGCTCAGCAGGGAACCTGTTTCCTCTGCTCTCTCTGCCTGCCTCTCTGCCTACTTGTGATCTCTCTCTCTCTGTCAAATAAATAAAATCTTTTAAAAAAAAAGAAAAGAAAAAGAAAATGGGCAAAAGATATGAACAGACATTTCACTGAAGAAGATATACAGTGCCAAATAAGCACATGAAAACATTTTCGTGATGTTCAACATCATTACCCAGCAGGGAAAGGAAATTGAAATGGTGAGATATCATTACCTACCTGTCAGAATGACTAAAGTAAAAACCAGTGATAATACCAAACATTGGCAAGGATAACATTTCTGGATACTAACAGTAAACATAGAAAATGAAACGAGCATTGTCATTTACAAGTGCTTCAATGAAATGAAATACTGAGTGGGAATGTAAAATGGTACACCTCCTCTGTTAGCAGTTTCTTTTTTTTTTTTTTTTAAGATTTTATTTCTTTATTTGACAGAAACACAGCTAGAGAGGGAACACAAGCAGCGGGGAGTGAGAGAGAAAAGAAGCACCCCCCCCCAGCAGGGAGCCTGATGCGGGGCTCAGTCCCGGGACTCCAGGATCATGACCTGAACCAAAGGCAGATGCTTAAGGACTGAGCCACCCAGCGTCCCTGTTAGCAGTTTCTTAATAGAACTAAACATGCAGTTACCCACACAGTCCAGGGGTTGCACTCTTGGGCATTTATCCAGAGAGACATTAAAGCTTACTTTCTCATAAAAATGAATGCATGAATGTTCATAGACACTTTTCTTATAATAGCCAAAAACTGGAATCAGCACAGATGATTTTCTAACAGGTAAATAGTTAAACTGTGGTACATATGTACCACGGAATTCATATGTTGAATTGGTTGGTTGAATTCAACCTTGGTTGAATCTCCAAGGAATTATGCTAAGTAAAAAAAGCCAATTCCAAAAAGCTTTATATTATGTAATTCCATTTATATAACATGCTTGAAATGACAGAATTTTAAAAGTTAGGGACAGGGGTACCTGGGTGGCTCAGTTGGTTAGCCACTGCCTTCAGCTCAGGTCATGATCCTTGAGTCTCGTGATCGAGTCCCAGCTGGGCTCCCAGCTTTGCAAGGAGTCTGCTTCTCCCTCTGACCTTCTCCCCTCTCATGTTCTCTCTCTCTCTCTCTCTCTCTCTCTCTCTCAATAAATAAATAAATAAATAAATAAATAAATAAATAGATAGATAGATAGATAAATAAAATGTTTTTTTAAAAAGTTAGGGACAGATTGCCAAGAGATAAGGTTGGGGACAAAAAGAGGCAGGCAGATATGTTTTTAAAAGGTCAATGGTGAGGGGCACCTGGGTGGCCCAGTTAGTTAAGCGCCTATCTTTGGCTCGATCATGATCCCGGAGTCCCAGGATTGAGCCCCCCATCAGGCTTCCTGGTCGGAGGGAAGGAAGTCTCTCACTCCCTCTGCTTGTGTTCCCTCTCTAGCTTTGTTTCTCTCTCTCAAATGAATAAATAAAATCTTTTTTAAATTTTTTTTAAAATAAAAAAATTTTTAATTAAAAAATCTGAAGGCCCTCCTGAGTGGTTCAGTCAGTTGAGCATCTGCCTTCAACTCAGGTTATGATCCCAGGATCCTGGGTTTGAGTCCTGCATCAGGCTCCCTGCTTAATGGGGAAAGAGCTTCTCCCTCTGTCCCTCCCTCCACTCATGGGCATGCTCTCTCTCTCTCAAGAAATAAATAAAATCTTGGGGCGCCTGGGTGGCTCAGTTGGTTGGGCAGCTGCCTTCAGCTCAGGTCATGATCCCGGAGACCCTGGATCGAGTCCCATATCGGGCTCCCTGCTCAGCGGGAAGCCTGCTTTTCCCTCTCTCACTCCCCCTGCTTGTGTTCCCTCTCTGGCTGTGTTTCTCTCTGTCAAATAAATAAAATCTTTAAGAAAAAAAAGAAAGAAAGAAAGAAAGAAAAGAAATAAATCTTTAAAAAAAAAAAAATGAAGACCAGCAACAGTACTCTTAGGTGGGTCCTAGCCAGACCATCCTCACTGACTTAAGGAAACTGGTGGGGAAGGAGTCTAGACAAGAAGCTGTGGGGTCACTTCCTACTCCCCACCCACCAACCCAGGTGCTGCTCTCCCTGCGAATTTTGCTGCTAATGAAGCCCAGCGTGCTGTCCCGAGTCAGTCACCAGGTAGCCTATGGGCTCCATGAACTTCTTAAGACCAACGCAGCCAACATCCACTCAGGTGATGACTGGGCCACCCTCTTCACACTGCTGGAATGCATTGGCTCAGGTGTAAAGCCTCCAGCTGCCCTGCAGGCCACAGCCAGGGCTGAGGGACCTGATGCCGGTAAGCTCTTTCCCAGGAACTCATTGGCAGATGAACAGTTATGTGCGAGGGGTCAAGGCAGGAAAACAAAATATAGGTTATTGTATTTAGCAGATTAGACAGATAAACACCCCTGACTTCCACCCTCTGCTTCCAGAGCTTCCTGTATCCACTGGCCTTTCCCCAGCACTCATGGGTTAAACAGCATGAAGGCTGGTAGGCAACACAGATGTCTATGACACTAGGCTTCCTACTGTCCTGAGGAGTATTTTCTCAGGAACTATGTCCTCACCACCACCCCCATCCCCTGACAGCTGCTACTGGATGCCATCAGGAGCCCAAATTAGCTTACTCCCCCATTTGGTCAAGAGACAATCTGTCCAGACTATCCTTCAGGCCCTGGTGACAGGGCTGAAACTAAGCTGGACCAAGAGAGGGGAGAGGCCAGGGTTCACCACCTATTTCTTAGAACTGAAATCATCCTTCATCCCAGTGTCCCCATTTCCACCTTGACTCTGCCCTTCTCACTGCTGACTCAGGGGCCCAATCAGACAGCGAACTCCCATCCTACCATCAGAGTGATGTGAGCCTGGACCGAGGATACACTTCTGATTCAGAGGTCTATGCTGACCATTGCAGGCCTGGCAAGATCCACCGATCAGCCACAGATGCTGATGTGGTAAACAGCGGCTGGTTAGTGGTGAGTGAGCATATGGGCAGTGGGTGAGTCTTCCCTTTGAGACCTGTGGAAAAGATTCCTGGTCCTCCAAGAGGGCATCTGTGGGAAGATCAGGCTCAAGCCTGGGTTCCCAGCAACTCTCTGTACTTTACAGGTGGGGAAGGATGACATCGATAACTCCAAGCCAGGTTCTGGGCCCAGCCGACTAGGCCCTTCACCCCTGGTCAATCAGTACAGCCTAACAGTGGGGCTGGACCTCGGGCCACACGACACTAAGTCCCTGCTTAAATGTGTAGAATCTCTGTCCTTCATCGTGCGTGATGCTGCCCACATTACACCTGACAACTTTGAGCTCTGCGTCAAGACTCTCCGCATCTTTGTGGAGGCCAGTCTGAATGGCGGTGGGTTACCCAACGAAGGGGCAGCTGGGGAGTAGCCATGTGAATATATGGGGAAAGGGAGGAAAAGGTAGGCCATCTGTGTCCATGGATATAGAAATGTGACCTGGGTCTGGCTCTGCTCAGGGTGCAAGTCCCAGGAGAAACGTGGCAAGAGTCACAAATATGATAGCAAAGGAAGCCGCTTCAAGAAGAAATCCAAGGAAGGCTCAGTGCTTCGGCGACCTCGAACCTCCAGCCAACATGCCACTCGGGGTGGGCACAGTGACGATGATGAGGATGAAGGTGTACCTGCCAGCTACCATACGGTGTCTTTACAGGTCAGTCAGGACGTAAGTATGGCATCCTTTACTTCCTCTCCTCTCCCTGCCCCTGACATTGGGAGCGTGGGCAGGGCCAGGGAGAGCCAGGACTGAGAGGAAGGGCCTATGTTTTACAACCCAGGCCCCCAGCCACCACTTCCACAATGTTCCCCTATCCAAGACCACTGTAATCTCTGCTTAATATTTAAGGTTTATGTTTTGAATAAGTAATATACGCCTGTGGTACAAAGTTCAGAAATACAAAAGAGTAAACAGATAAAAGTAAGTCCTATTCCATTCCTGCCCCCAGCTGGTAAATTCCCCTCCTCACAGGTAGATGCTGCCACCAGTTTCTTGTCTATCCTTCCAGAATTATTCTTTGTCTATTTGGGGCACATAAAATTTATTTTATGAGCAGACTTTGTATCACTAAATAAATGGAGAAGTAATTGCCTTAAAAAGAATAACCTTAAAAAATGATGAAAACAAAAAATTATTGAAGTTGACTGGACACTATTGCCCACCAAAGCCTCTGAGCCTGAGGTTTGCTTTCTGTTTTTAAAATGAAATTAACAAGATGAGGCTTTATCTGTCATCAGAAGGTATGAGAGAGAATTAACAAGAAAGTATCTTTTTCAACATGTAATTGTTATTAAACACTCATTCCACACACCTCCTTACATCTCCAGGAGGAGTAATACCCAACTTTGGGAAACACTGGCTGGCAGGTGGCAACCACCTCATTAAGTCAAGGAGAAAAGAGGGGTGAGGGGTGGAATATGGTGTGACTGGTACTAGGAGCTCCTTTGAGGACTCAGGGACATTGTTGAGGGGGGCATCACCCAGACCTTCCCCCAACTCATATCCTGCCCTCCTGTGACTCCAGTTGTTAGACCTGATGCACACCCTGCACACTCGAGCGGCTTCCATCTACAGCTCTTGGGCAGAGGAGCAGCGCCACCTAGAGACAAGTGGCTGGAAGATCGAAGCGGATTCACGCACCCTCTGGGCCCATTGCTGGTGCCCGTTACTGCAGGGTAAACGTCAGGGGAGCAGGCAGGGCAGGGGCATAAGTGGAGCTGGAACTTGGGAAGTACCAGCATCAACATGCCTGAAGGATCCTGAGCCTGTTCTCGCTCTCAGGCATCGCCTGCCTGTGCTGTGATGCCCGGCGCCAGGTGCGGATGCAGGCACTGACCTACCTGCAGCGAGCCCTGCTGGTACATGATCTGCAAAAGCTAGATGCCCTGGAGTGGGAGTCCTGTTTTAACAAGGTGGGACTTCCCTCTAGTCTTAAAGTTCATATCCTTAAGACAGGGAGAACTGGGCAGCCTGAAGAGCCCCTAAAAGTCAGTCCTCAGTCTGCATCCTACCTTTCCCTCTGCTCTGCGCTTAGCCATCCCAGCCCCCAGCTTCCTTGGAGTAAGGGTGCCAGCTGACCTGTTAGGGACACATTGGCTCTTTACCCACAGGTGCTGTTTCCTCTACTGACCAAGCTTTTGGAGAATATCAGCCCTGCAGATGTGGGTGGGATGGAGGAGACTCGAATGAGGGCTTCCACACTGCTATCTAAGGTACCACTCACCACTCTTACCTACCCACTCTCTCCACATCTGCCTTTTTGTGAGGAGGAAAGCCAGGGCTTCTGCTAGGACCTAGAGGTGCAATGCGGGTGCTCGGGACTCCCAGCTTTGGAGACTCATCAGGACCCAGGGACCTGGGAGGATACTGGAATTCAGAGGAATCTCTGACTTAGGATTCCAATGCAAGAGAGGGCAGGCTTGCTTCTCAGCCTTACAGAGGGATGCAGATAGCTCCAACCCTTCGCTAAAAGGGGCTGGTGGGCCTTAGGTCTTCTTGCAGCACCTGTCTCCACTGCTGTCACTCTCTACCTTTGCGGCCCTCTGGCTGACCATTCTGGACTTCATGGACAAGTATATGCATGCAGGCTCCAGTGACTTACTGGTATGTTCTACCTCAGCCCAACTCCCACTGCCTGCTTCCTCTCCCACCTGCTGGAAAGACATGCTGTTTTCCCCTTGGTGGCTGCCTCCTCCTTAACCATATTCCCCCCAATGCCCTCTTTCCTATTTACATGGTTCCACTGCCACCAACAGTCAGAGGCCATCCCTGAGTCTCTGAAGAACATGCTTCTGGTGATGGACACAGCAGAGATTTTCCACAATGCAGATGCCCGAGGAGGCAGCCCCTCAGCCCTCTGGGAGATCACCTGGGAGCGCATTGACTGTTTTCTGCCCCACCTACGAGATGAGCTCTTCAAGCAGACTGTCATCCAGGGTAGGGGGCTTAGTTCAGCTTTGTTACAGGAGTCCTCATCAAAGAGTTTGGAGCTAATAATAGTTCTCTGTACTCATATCATTGGGCAGACTGGTGGGTAGCCAGGGCTGTGCTTAAAAGAAAACACTAAGAGCTGTCATTTGGTTGTTCTGCCTTCCCCAGACCCTATGCCCTTAGAGCAACATGCCCAAAAACCTCTGGCCTCAGCCCACATGACTCCTGCTGCTGGGGACACAAGGACACCTGGCCATCCACCTCCCCCAGAGATGCCTTCTGAGTTGGGGGCCTGTGGTGAGTCCTTTTGAGCTAGCCTTCTGCGTGTTGAGCAGGAAGTGGGAAGCCTAAGACAAAACCCAGAGTAATTTGGGATTACTGCTGAGCATGGGCTGTGAGCCAGGGGAAAGAGGGAATCAGAAATGGTAGAACCAAGTAAGCGATGATGAGCTACCTGCTTGAGATTTTCAGGCTTGGAAGGAGAAGCCTGGATCAGGAACTTGGAATAAATATGCAGGGTTTGCCCCTCAGGGATTCTAGTAAAGATCAGAGCAGAACTTACTTAACTGGAGGTTCAGCAAAGGAGGTAGAATAGATAAAAAATAGCTGGATATTTGAATGAGTTTCAAGGAGAGATTCCCAACTCCTTAGCCTGATAGGGGTCATTTTGTTCACAGGAATTGGGGGGAAGCAGAGGTTAGGTAAACCAGCTGGTGAATGTGAAGGAGTCTGACCAGCCCCTTGCTCTCCCCGTAGACTTTGAGAAGCCTGAGAGCCCTCGACCTGCCAACAGCAGCTCCCCTGGATCACCAGTGGCATCTAGCCCCAGCAGACTGAGCCCTACTCCAGATGGGCCTCCTCCCCTGGCTCAGTCCCCACTGATCCTGCAGCCCTTGGCCTCCCCCCTGCAGGTGGGTGTACCACCCATGACTCTGCCTATCATTCTCAACCCTGCCCTCATTGAGGCCACCTCACCTGTGCCCCTCCTGGCCACACCCCGTCCCACAGACCCCATGCCCACCTCCGAGGTCAACTAAGGCAGGCCCCTCAGAGATCAGGACCAGTCCTTCCTACCAGACTTTCCTCAGCCACCCTTCCAGCTGTCCCCAGGTCACAAACTTTTCAGGCCCAGTCTGAGCTGCTGTCGCTACTACTTGGATGGGAACCTGAAAAAGAAAAGTTTTATAGCCCGTCCTAGGACCCACAATCAGGCTAGGGGACCTTCTTCCTCATCTCTCCATTCCTGGGGGTGTAACCTGAGAACACATTCAGGTATCATGTGCAGCCTGGGAAGGCATCTCTGTGCCAACCCTGTAGTGCCCGTCCTCATTCCCTTTCTGCCTGTGGTCAGGCACTGAGAGCCAAGACAACCACTCTGCACTTTGTGTCCCTCTCCCGTCAGTGCTGGACCACCTCCTCCAGTTCTTCCTCTTTTATTAGTCAGTTTGGAAAGTTGATTGGCACCATGGAGGGTTGGCAGGTGGGGATGGACAGAGGGACTACCCACAGGAACATGTACATATGGAAAAACAGGACAACAATGAACTTTTTATGATGTAATAAATATATTAGTACCAATGTCATTGCCTTACTCTCTGGTTTCCTTCTTGAGCTTATGGGCACCATGTTATCAGGATACCTAGACTTGGGCCTTGCATGAACAGAAGTGAGGCTGAGCCTACCAACAATCTTGGCCCATGTAACCCCAGGCCAGCAGCCAGCCAGATGCCAGTCAGGATTCCTTCACCAGTGCTGCTGCCCTACCACCACCACCATAACAGTGTGCTCTTGTCAGCAGGGATATGCCAGAGGTTTGGGTATTGTCCTCTTCCCTAACCGCTCCAAATTTGACACTTCAGACAGTCTAAGCTGGGGTCAAAGTCAAAAGGAAGGTGGGCCAGAGTTGAGCTGTAGTTATTCAGAAGTCTTCCCTCACATGTGCTCCATGGCCCAGCAGCACAAAGGGGAGCCTGTGGAGCTTAGGAAGGAAGCCATCTTGCCCACAGTGCTGATGGTGTGTTTCTGGGCACAGGGCATTTGTTTTGGCCTCAGACTGAAGAGGGACGATTTTGTCCTACACTATAGTCTCTGCCCATCTCAAGCATGATTGGGGAACCTTTCCCATCCTTCCCCTCTGTGTCAGGGTAAAACAAGTGAGAGTGTGCATGGGGCAGGCAGTGTGGCTTTCTGCAGGCTGAAGCACTGTGGGTGGGAGGCAGGATGCTATGTATGAAGCTTTCCTGGGTAAAGCATCTACATGTCTTGGCTTCCTCCTCCACAGTGGTCCCTTCCCTCTGGGGGAGGCAAGGGAATGGTACTACCTGTCGTACTCCCAGCTGGCCTACCCCATGAAGAGTTAGGGGTACTCACCCTCTCCATCTGGGCCCAGCTTGCTATATGATCAGTCAGGAGCTTGGACTTCTCTTTGCTCAGCACAACCACCTGGATGTTGCTGAGAATCTAGACCTCAGGAAGTGCCTTGCCCATGTATAGGAAAGGGTTCCTTGGAAATGGTAACAGCCTCATATGTCAAAATACTGACATGGGACCTTCTACACTAGCTTTTCCCTCTTCCCTTCTACCCAGGTAGTTCACACTATGCCTGGTTTCCACACTAACCAAAAGCCTTTCCTGACCCTGTGCCTAGGAAAATTAGGAGTATGGCTACATTCCTGATCCCTACTTTTCTGTGTGAGTGCCGACAGGCCTGCATCTTCAGTCAGGTAGACACTAGGGCCATCAACTTCAGCTGAGATGTCTCTCGTATCCCATCTGAGCTCCACAAGCACTGCCTTCAGAAGCTTCCTTGTGTTTCCCTGTGGGGGAAATAATGTTGGCTACTGCAAAGGAATTTGAAGGTCATCCTGTGAACAAAAAAATATGACAAATCTGTGCCCCTCATGTGCAAATATTGGAAAGAAGCTGGAATGATTTCAAACAGACCCTCTTCCTATTGGGTTGCAAAAAAACACTTGTTGGAAGTCTCATTTTGTTACAGATAGGTCAGCTGACACATACATGACTTGTGTTATTGACAAATGTTATTCCTGAGAAGGCAAAGGAAGCTACAAAAGAAACTAATATTCAGGCCCCAATTCTTTTTTTTTTTTTAATGAAAGCAAAATGTTTTTATATTTTTATTCTAAAATGTTTTTTTTTATTTTTTTTATTGTTACTTAAATTTTTTTTCCAGTGTTCCAAGATTCATTCCCCATTCCCCACACTCAGGGCTCCACGCAATAGGTGCCCCCAGTACCCACCACCAGGCTCTCCCGTCCCTCCACCCCCATTCCTCCAAGTCCCACAGTTTCTGTGTCCAAAGTCTCTGTTGTTTCGTTTTTCTCCCTGTATTACCCTGCTTCCCATTTGTTTTCCTTCTCCCACTGTCCTCCAGGTTACTCCTCATGCACCGTAAGTAAGTGAAATCATGTAATACTTGACTTTCTCTACTTGGCTTATTTCACTCAGCATAACCTCTTCCAGTCCAGTCCATGTTGCTACAAAAGTTGGATATTCATCCTTTCTGATGGAGGCATAGTATTCCATTGTATATATGTACCACATCTTCTTTATCCATTCATCTGTTGATGGGCACCTTGGCTCTTTCCACAGTTTGGTGATTGTGGCCATTGCTGCGATGAACATTGGGGTGCATATGGCCCTTCTTTTCACT